>CM042790.1:3155302-3211841 GCA_018691245.2 Ips nitidus
GANANANCCTCGNCNNGTTTNGGNCGGCCCAAGANNACCANTCNACGNANGAGGTGATNCAGTGAGCACGATAATGCGATGNTATTNNGAAAAGNGTNTTNCCNGTATTATTNCTGGAAGATTACCGCANTACNCTNNAAAATGACATATTCATGATTGCATGTTCCTATCTTAGCTTTTTATGATCTAGACCAGAGACATACTCCAAAATTTGAAAAGTATCAATTTTTATACTCTTATAAATTTTTGACACGTGTCAAAATTAAAAAAATGTTACCGAGTGATATATCTCAAAAAGTTAAGACAACTAAAATTGTAAAAATGTCAATAACCAACTTCGGGTACCTACTGTAGTACTTCGGAAGTCAAAATATTTTAGATGTTGATGCCCCAAAGCAAAAAATTAACCCTCAAATTATCAAAAAGTTATCTTTTGTAGTTTTCGAAATATAGACTGCGGTAGTTCCCGGTGGGACACCCTGTATAGTCTCACCTACTTAAGTTTAGACATTCTCATAAATTTTATTGTTTATTACTAATTACTTTCATGATAATTAACTGGCAATTTTTTTGTTAGAATGAGATACGTTGTAACTTTATTGTTCATCGGTTATTTAGTTTAATTTTGAACTGTCACAGATCCAAAACTTTCATAGTTTTACTTTATAATGTAAATTTTTCATTGTTCCATATTAAATCTCAACTAACATCACTAATTAGAAGAGCTAATGAAGCTGTCATTCAAAAATCAAGAATTCTATATTAATTCCATCATGCTAATCCAAATCCTAATTATTTTGACCCCCTGTTGATTTAATACGTTCGCATTTTTTTAGCATTACATAAAAAACTGTATTTCACCCTTTAATTTCTAAAACTATGGCACAATCTTATTAGATTAATAGTTTTACGAGCTATTTATTTGCAATATAGTTTGAAATCCTGCCTAGCCTACAAAATGCACCCACACTGATGTTAGTAGAGCGAATAAACTTGAACTTTCTAGGAAGTGTACTTGCAAATCTCCAAGGGCAAAAAAACCTTAATGATAAGTCCATTGCATCGGTAACGGCATTAAATTTGGGTATTACTTAAAGTGTGCGTTCTAATTTACATAAAACGTGGGCCATCAGATACGAGGTCTGAAGAGATAAATCTTTCATTTACGAAAGTGCCCCGCCGCGTAAATTCAAATGAAACGATCTCGTATAAAAGGAAAGGAAGATTTTTGGAAGCTCAAGGCATACAATTTACCGCTACAGTTAAGTAAAGTCGGTATTACTGGATTAGTCCGGCTCTGCGTCGCTACCTTTATTTAAAAGCTAATAGAAATTGCATACTGAATTAATCATGGTTCATATATGCGCAATATAGCCGTAATTCTTTTAGGTCTCCGCCCTTGTCATGCTCAGCAGTAAATTCCAAATGATTTAATTCAGCTTTCACGCCCTTATCTCGTTTAGGAACTAATAAAGGGTCGATCGAAGGATTTGGACCTGTCACGCGCATATACACTGAAAAAGAACTATCTTTAGCAAACTGAAGATTTTAGGTTATACTTATTAACGTAAGGAAGGCCAACAGTATAGACAATTATTAGAAAAAAAAATATACAAAACCAGCCCAAGGGTCACAATAATACTTTCAGACTGAGTCAACTGCATGATAAATTTAGAGTGTCTTAAATCATCAAGCTACCAGAGTGCGTATTCTGGAAACAAGGGAAGGGAGTTATCAAAAAGGTCTGTAGAATGTGACAGAAACCGTTGTCAACATCACATTCTATCAATACTTCTCTTGAGAATCCCTGCTTTCAAGAATTAGAGCCCAGATGTCCTAAACCTGAACTCCATCATCCCGTTTAAAAAATGCGAAAGTTAAAACATAAAACGCGCCCTAAAGTGATATTTTTCCTCATGCATTCTCTAAAAAAACAAAATGTAAACCAATGCGAAAAATAACTGAGAAAAAAGTTAGGAATGCGTGACTACATGGACAGCATTGCGTGCATAAAGTTATGGGACTCGACAAGTGGAGAAGACATTCTCATAGATCATACGCGCTGTTAATTATTATAATTAGCGAGGGCATTTTAAACCGCACTGCTTTTATTTAATTACAAACTGGTATCAATCATGTTAAGTTGATCGGGTGTTGGATGTTCCTGTGTGAATTTTTATATCCTGATTGGAATAGTAATTGCAGTTTTTTTCATACTTCCACTATTAATATTATTTGAATACAAAACAACTAAAACATGTTGGTTTCAAAAAGTATGTTAAACTAAACAGAAAGTTGCAAAAACAGGCTACTTTATGATTTAAGAAGTAGTCGATGTTGCCAAGTTCACACTGACAACCAAAAAAGGAACGAAATCTAGTGTCTGTTTCAGCGATCATTAAATCAAATTTTCGAATGATATATTCGACTATTTTTGCCGAAAATACTTTTACAAATATACAGGAGCTCACCAACGCCAGAAAAACACTCCGAATATACAGAAGTGAGAAACAGAATCAAAGCCATAAAAACGATGTACTGCGCAAAATTTACTTCGATATGGATCACGACTCTATATGGAGCACAGAAGAAGTCTGGAAGCATGCTCAAGAACTACGAGACAAACCATCCAATACCACTGAACGAAGAAGAGGTAATGGCAAAAATTAAAAAATTGAAAACAGAAAAGCTCCCGGGACAGACCTCACCCCAGGGAAAAATGAAATATGCCGGACCTGAACTAGAAAAACTACAGGGGCATAACGCTGCTGAACACAAGCATGAAACTCTTTACCCGCATGAAGCCATTGAAGGAAATACTTGACAACACATCAATAACACTAACAGGAAGAACAAGGTAGGACTTCAGACGAAACAGATCCACGACCGACGCCATATTCATTATCAAACAACTAAAAGAGTTTGATAATGAATAACATACACCAGCAAAATAAAATATATAAAATAAAATTTAATATACCAGCATATGTCTGCTTCATCTATTTGACCAAGGCATTTGATAGGGTTCGCCTCTCCGACATCATAATTATACTGATAGCGAAAGAAACGCCAGACACCATCGTAAGAGCAGTCCGCAGTCTCAATATGAACAACATGACTAAAGTAAAGGCAGGAGACACTTATACGGAAGAGATACCGACACCAGAAGGCATCAGACAAGGTGACAGCCTTAGCCTATTTCTGTTCAATCTCTTAATGGACAGAATTATAGAGAAAGTATCATCACTAAATATGGGATATCGAATGGGACAGAATAAAAGAATCAGCATGGTATGCTACACCGATGATGCAGCTATTTTCGCGGAAATGGAGGACAATCTACAAAGACAACTACACAAATTCTGCCAGGTCAGCCAAGCGATGAACATGACCATGTCTATAGAAAAAACGAAAAGCATAACCTTTGCTAAAGGTCCCATAAGATGTAAGCTGGTAGTTCAGGACAAAATCATCGAGCAAGTCTCACAAATATCTGGGTATGGATCTGTTGAGTTATCTCGACCCAGTGAAGGACCTAAGAAGCCAGATCAACAAAGCGTCTGGCATGTCGGGCTGCTTAAGGCAGATAATATGGGCGAACGAATACATGCGAAAGGATAGCAAGGTCAGGATCTATAAGACTTGTATCAGGCCAATCATGACATACGGAATAGAAACCAGAGAAGAAACCAACAAAACGAAAAGAATGCTTCGAGTAGCCGAAATGAAACTGCTCAGGACTATAATGGGAAAAACAAGAATAGACCGAATTAGGAACACTGACATTAGGGAACAATGTGGGGTGCAAGATATCGTAAGATGGGGGAGACAAAGAAAAAGATATTGGTGCGCTCTTCAAGTCACTCATCGCACTTGAAGGTAAACCAACAGGGAAAAGAGTGTATGTGTGTAGCTTGAACTGTATAAGCGGTTGTCGAACAACGGTCATTGTTGCTGATAACCGCTTATACAGTCCAAGTAAAAAGTTTAAATTTTCTCATTTTTGTTCGTGTTTTACGACGAAAGGGAAAAAAATACAGAAAACTAGTCCGTGATAGGTACTACAACTTTCATTAATACGATTTTTCAATCAAATCAACCGTACAGGCGCAAAAAAATCAAAACCGTTTTCCCATGTTAATCTCCTATGTCCAGGGTGCTCTTGGACACCTGATGTATACAGAACTAATAATATTCCGAAAGAAGAGGAAGACTAATAAAAAGAAAACAGACAACAGAAACTCAATTAGATTAGTGTTTTTTAAACTGTATTTTCACAAATAACAAAAGATTTGTTTTATAGATACACTTCAGTTAGTTTTTTCGCTCTCAACAAGTTTTGTAGTTTTTCAAATATGAACTTAATTTTGTTTTCCTTTTGTACTCAACAGATTGGAAATGTTCGTATTACAATTGCCTAAATTACAACACTGTTCAAAATTTGTGATTGGTCGAAAAAGCAGCTTTCAGATTGTAAACCACCCTTTGTCTTGATATTCACCCAAATGTTGCACTTGTAGACTTAGCATAAGTTACTTGAACCTAAACTGCCCTAAAATTGACTTACACTTGTGTACTAATATAAGACGACGTTTACACCCCTAAATTAGTGGAAAATTAATGATCCGACATCAAAACTCGAAGACGTGCCCCTGTCCCAAATCAGCAAAAACGAAATTGTTCGCTAAACAATTTTGACTGCACGAGCGCCATTTATACCGATTAGAGCCCGAAAACAGATGAACGTCTCCCGGTTCTTGACAGCGACGATCCGAAAACCCGCGATCGTTCAACTGTTAAAAATTAATTTACACTTTAGGACTCGATTAAATCTGACAACTCGGCTTAATTATGGCGTCTTAATTAGGTTGGGACGAGCTTATGCACCAAAAAGCTTTTATGTGTTTGTTCATGAGTTTCATCGTCATATTAAAAGATTTGCGAGGCCAAAATATTGACCAGAATGTTACACAAAAGCATAAACCAGTGTTGCCATGTTTCAGCTCAATTCTCGTTTTTTATCCAAAAAGTGCTGCCAAAGCTTGTCAAATATATCCGTCATGTGCAGCAATTTGAAACAACGTTTTAACTTGGAAGTTGAAGTGACTTCAATAAAAAGAAGAAGAAGTGATTTTTTTTTCTTCATCCATATAGGTATGAATAACAATAAAAACCAAAACTTATAAGCACCGAAAAAAAAAGGAAAATTCTATGTCTAAATAAGTAAAAATCTCTAAAAATTTAGATATTAATAATAGTAAAGGTTACCTTTTAGTAGAGACAAAACTAAAGGTCAGTACGATTATTAAACTAGTTTTAAAAGAAGACAGAGACAAAACTACTTTAGAGAAGAATTAGCAAGAATGGTAAAAGAAGAATGGAAGAATGTACTGAAAGGAAAGAAAACTCACCAAGCGATGCCAGAGGCAACGTATTTTGAAGAAGAGAGTTTTGAAAAGTTTGAGCTGGCTAACTGACCAAAAATTTTGAAAGCAGACAGACGATCGTTGTCAAAGAATTAAGTTCTATCAGTGCCAGGAAAGAAAAGTAGAAAATTGAAGAAAGAAAAGAGTAGACAATTGAACAAACATTTAATGACATCTGGAGCTGACGTATGTACAGGGTGAATCAACGATAGAGAACGAGAAGTTCGTTATCTCATTAGTTTCGAAAAATACAAAAAAATGTTGAATACAAAAGTTTTAGAGAATGTTGAGGTGCATAGTTTAAAATTACTTTTGGATATACAGGGTGGTTCATAAAGGCGTGGCAGATAAGATTTTTAAATAAAAGCACCTAATTTTTAACACATATTTAGATTTTCTTTGAAATTTTAAAACTTTTTTGTTAATAATGTCGCAGGGCGCTCAATTTTTTAAAACATACTCTGACTAATTCAACTTGAGAAATCTCGACTTTTTTAAATGGAACACCCTGTGCATTATTTTTTTTATGATAGCTTTTATGAAACACTTTAGCATTTATTAAGTATGTCATAAACCTAATATTAAAAGTCTGCGATTTATTTATACTTTTTTAATTTTTACTTTCGTTTTTGTTATCTTAACTAAACTAAGTTTTATAACTAAATTGCTTACGACAAACCAAATATGCAGGTGTTGCCAAACTTTGACATGTAACATAAGTAAGTTAGTTAAAAAATTATTATTACTTATTTTTATGACTTATTTTTGTTAGTCTTTCCAAAAGCGTATATAAAAATGATTCTAGTAAATCCATATATTTTTTTTTAGAAAAAACTTTGTAAATATTTTGTTTTTTACGTCATCGTCAGTTACAACAATTTAAAATGTTTATTCTTACTCAACTGATCATTCAGATTTTACTTTAGTTAATATAACAAAAAACAAAGGTAAAAGTTAAAAAATGTGAATAAATCGCAGACTATTGCCGCAGTTTCGTAAAAACTATCAGGAAAAAGAATAATACACAGGGTGTTGTTCTATTTAAAAACTCGAGATTTCTTCAGTTGAATTAGTTAAAATATTCTTTAAAAAATTGATCGCCCTGTAGCATCTAACGCAAGTTTATTTAGATACATCTTTTTTGTCATCCCTGTAGAACGTTCGCAGCAAATGGGGTATTCTACCTTCATCATAGTAAAAATTCGAGTTTTTGTGAAAAAATTGAGATATTAGAAAAACTATTAGATTTAGGTATATGACATTATTAACAAAAATGTTTTAAAATTTCTTAGATTCTAAAAATGTGTTAAAAAATAGGGGGTTCCATTTAAAAAAACTAATATTTTATCTTCCACGCCCTTATGAACCACCCTGTATATCCAAAAGTAGTTTTAAACTATGCATCTCAATATTCTCTAAAACTTTTGTATTTAACATTTTTTTGTATTTCTCGAAGCAAATGAGAACTTTACTCTATCGTTGACTCACCCTGTACAGGGTGTCCGGATTTAGAGTGTTTTGACAGGAAAACCCCATTTCCCGGCTAGATAGGAAAAAACTTTTAGATTAATGGCAAAAATCGTATTTTGATATCTTGTCAGTTCGCGGCGCTAGAGGGCGTTTTTCAAATTTCGCTCATTTTGAAAACTCTTAATAACTTTTTGTTTATTAAAATATCAAAGTGAAACAAAAACATTCCTAAGGCACTTTTTCGATGTGATTCAGTCATTGGGTTTATATCTGTTACTCATTGCAAGTTAACTTCATACTTATATCGTAGTAAATATTTAAAAATAGACATTTTTTAAAGTTATATTTGATTATGAGTTTCAATTAAAATAAGAGAGTTATGTCAATTATTGAGAAAACGGAAGGCAGTAGCAAAAAACTAAGCACGCCACTGGAATCACAACGAAAAAGTGTTTGTGTTTCACTTCGATATTTTAATAAACAAAAAAATTGTGAAGAATTTTCAAAATGGACAAAATTTGGACAAGATATCAAAATACGGTTTTTGTCATTAATCTTTCTTCAAAAATCGAGCCATAATGTATACTAGTTTTTTCCTATCTAGCCAGAAAATGGGGTTTTCCTATCAAAACACACTAAATCCAGACACCCTGTACATACGGTCAACCCCTATGAGTTATCTGACGTTGCCAGACGCTGTTTTTTGAGATATTAATAATTAATAATTCTACTGAGTTTTACTGTTTTTAAGAAAATAAGGTTTATAAAAATATGCTTGGAAACATAAGCTAACCTAAATATCCGGCTAGTACTACAGGTGGCAAAACTTGTTCTAATAAATTTTAACTAATTATATGGGGAATGTGAGAAGTAAAGAAGCAAACGTCACATTCAAAACGATGTATATCCTATTTTTGTGTCACTTTACCCATACAGTAATGTTACTTGCACAACTCATTGCGTAACAGCTATTTAAGCCATTTGACAACATCGTACTGATCAATCGCCAAACAGATGATTTCAGTGTCGTTTCTCTACCAAATCATTGCAAATTTTTGGATTTTCATCAAAGTTTTCTGAAGAATTAAGTTGTTTCAACACTAGAAAAGAAGAGTTGAAATTATTGAACAGCCAAGTGGGAAATATTAATATGTATTTAAAATGTGACTGATTTCAGATTTTTGTCCAGTTACCTCCGTATTTCCATTACATCCACTAATCGATATTTTCTTTTATAAATACAAAGAAGGCGTCATCGACTAAACTCACCCTGTATATAAAAGTAAATAAAACAAAATAGCATCATAAGAATTGACAGTCAGTTGTTTCGCAGGACACACGATCCGTAGATAACTTTAGGGAACGCTAAAGTGAGTCAAAGCAAGCCGGTGAGCCGCGTTGACAATCGACGAACGATCGGAACAAAAGAGAAAATTGAGAAGAACGACAGTTATCGGAGAATATGGAACGAGTCGGATTTCAGGTTTTATGTGCGCTTTTATGGACCGACCGACCGGTTTTTAAGACACGGTTGACAATTGGAAATAGGTTAAAACGAAAAGGACCCAAACGCGGCCTGCTACTTTACGGAAAACGAGAGAATATAAATTCGACGATGTTCTCTCTCCCCAACCGTTTCTGGTTTTTATGGGCCGACGATTGATTATTGAGTTTATCCAGTCGTTTTAAGGAAAACGAGTATTTTGTTTCGTTATTCCGTTTCTGCCTCGTAACATTAAAATTTTATATTCAAAGCAGTAAAACGCGGAGAAAAACCAGACGAGCCAAAGTTGATTCAATACGTCGAATGGTTGGAACTGCAACAACTTTCTCTCTAAAGTTTGGTTTAACAGAAATTGTTAATTACTCGGCTGAAACTTTAACACAACTTCGGGCAATATCTATTACGTAACATATAATTACTCTCATATACAGGGTGACCCATAATGCGACTCACACAGTAACTATAATGTGTGTAGTTCAAAAAGATGTTTGAACCAAAAACGTTTGTTTGTTCGTCGAAACTAGGCTGACAGAAGCTTGCAGTTTCTTCAATATGTTCGTTTTAATATATTGTAAGTGCAGCATTTTCGTAAGTGTCAGCATCGTTTGTAGTTTGTGATTGGTCAAAAAAAGCAGCAAGCTGAAAGCTGCTTTTTTGACCAATCACAAACTAGCCACTAACAGATCATTTTAAGCTTCTAAAGCTTCCTTACTGCTTTTGATTAGTCAAATACATTAGTGCTTATACCACCTCGATTTGACAAAGATATCCCAGGAAGACTCTAATATGACTAGGAAAAATCATACGCTTTAACGTTATACGTTTTATTTCCCTGATTATAGTTCAACTTACAGTTAACAATTTGTGCATTTCGTTAAAGTAATGCTCCATTATTCTGTTCAATCTTCTTCAAAGAATCGGATTTGATTTGAACTTAATTGGTTGAAAAAAAAAACATTTACAGCCGCAGATTAAAAAAAAATCACTCGTGGAACATTGAAGAGCAAGAGAAGTCAAATCAATCATTTTACAATAAAACCGAATGCGTCTCTATTAAAAACAGCAAAAAGTCAGTTACTTCTCCTGTTTTTTTGCTTTCTTTTATCGTACTTTAAAGTAATAATGCCGACTATTCGAACGTAAAACCGCATCTTCCTGTCTCTCATGGCAACTAAAAGACACGATCGTTTAATTCTGACGTGTTCCAATGATGCAAAAGAAATGAAAGAACTAAATTACGAAGCAGTTTTACATTGCTGTGGAATTTTATTCCCATTCAACAATAAATTGGAATTTTAAGATGCGAAAACCACAAGTGTAGCATCACTCACCTTTATCTCGGGTTGATTTTTAAAAAAACTGTCGGAAATGTACCTGAAACAAAAAAAAAAACGTTTTGATGTTATAATGTCCGATAAAAGTTTTATATTGTTTGATTAATTGTTAGTAGATACAACACAGATTGCAGCGAGTTTTGTTAGAAGGCAAATAGGAAAAAAATAAAGAAAATATACAGGGTGTCCCTGAAAGGTGCGGAAAAATACTACCACAAATTCTCGAGGCTTTAATATGACGATATAACCCCTTACCTCAGTCCAAAAGTCGATGGTTTCGGAGATACAGGGTTACTCAATTTTAGGTACGCATTTTTAGGTAAAAAATGTTGGAGAATAAACATCTGAATTGAAAAATGAAATACAGGGTTACTCAAAAAAGTTATTTGGTTTTAAATGTCTACGATAATGATGGGCGTAAATTTACTATAACCGGATATTCACCGATAACATAAAGTAAAATTAGAAAAGTAAAATTCATTGTGACGGGAAAATTTACCAACTTTAAAGTAGTTATGAAACTAATACTTATTATGTGATGTTAATCACGTTTGTCGAAATTTTCTAGTGGCGTAGATACAGAAAGATAGTTTTCAAAAATTTTCCGCCTTATTTTCTACGTCAATAAATATTTTTCAAAAATTACAGTTTCCTTTACTTATCTTGTTCAATTTGAAAAAATCTTATAAAATTCTGATTTGAAACTTTGTTTATGAGATAATTGGGTTATTACGTTCAAAGACCCAAAACCAACCCAACCCAACTTAAAAATTGTCTTGAAAACGAACAAAATTTACTTAAGAAGCTTGAAAGTAGTAGTTTCCAGACAAATTAAAAGACTTTAGTTTTGAAATGTGACTTAGAAACCAATAAATTTACTTTGAAACGGTGAAAATTGACTTGAGCGGTTTAAAAATTGTCTTGTAACCAGTTTTCATAGTTTTCAGACAAATTAAAAGACTTTAGTCTTGAAAATCGACTTGGAAATTGTAAAAGTTGACTTAAGAGACTTAAAAACTGTCTTTGTCGTCATTCGTCACAGGTTTCAGATAAGTTGAAAAACTTTAGTATTGAAAATTTGTAGACATGAAAAACTACTTTCTCTAGAATTTTTTACTACAAATTCAAACATTTAAACCTTCAAAATTGACTTGGACACTAAAAAGTGACTCTGAACCAATGAAAAGTGACATCATAAACTTAAAATTTACATTTGAAGTAAGTTTTCATAACTTGAAAACACATTTTAATACTAGTGTTGAAAATAGTCTTAAATACAAGATATCGACATTAGATTCACGAAAATTGACTTGAAGACTAACTTTTCAAGTTTTTTACTTTGCTTTTCATTTTCTTAGAACTCTCGACAATTTTTAGGGCTTTAAAACTGCATTCAGCTTGGAAAATCCAGCTTCATGTCTCACTTCACTAAGTTTTTGACATAACAGACTTAAAAAACAATTTTTACATTTTTCAAAAATGCCATTTCAAGCTTCGTCACTGTTAAATTGACTTCAGACTTCTAACTATTGACTTTCTAACTAGACACTTCAGTGCTAAAAATTCGAGCATTTCTTAAAAATCTAGACTATCTTTAGTACTTTCAGGATGTTTTAAAACAGTATCCTTGAAGTCATCTAATCATTATTTAATGTCAAAATGTTGTTGTGAAAGTCACGTGACCATTTTTACGATTGAAAGGACTTTCACGTGATTGTCTCCTACTATTTTATTAACCATTCACCTACAAAGGCTACGTGACTATTTTAAAGCGTCGAATGGACTCTTGAAAGTCACGTGACTCTACTTAAGGGTAAAAAAGTATCATTACATTGCAGTCATAACACAGCATTAGACAGAAAACAATTGAATCACAATACAAAACATATTAGTCGAATAGGCCTAAAATTTATCGTAGAATCTGAATTTGCAATAAAAAATATGGCATCTCATTTAAAAAAAGGTAAGTTTGGTTAGCCACCTAATTTTGAGACACCCTGTATAGATAAAATTTGTCTAGAAATATATTATTTCTTCGTATCTATCACTTTCGTATTAAAAGTTGTCTTCTAAAACTAAAAATAAAGCTTGTATTGGGGTGGTCTAAATTCAATCAATAACCCTGTACATACATACATAATAATTAAATTATTGACTTGTACTAATTGGAGACAAGTTTGCAACATTGTCGTTCAGGAAATAATTTTCAACATGCTCTCCTGACGATAACTTTCATTAATTCACAAACCTCGCGAATCAATTATGAAAAAAATTCAAATAAGAGCAAAAACTTATCGACCATGGATCTACAAGTAACACGAACTAAACCAGTTACATGCATTTTAAATATTTCTTTTTCAATATAAAAGTAATTAAAGTATATATGAGTCGAGCCAGATAATAACTTTTCTCGACGTATTTATAGATTCGGATTTTACCGATAAGAAATGCATCACCAGGTTCACCAAGGTTTATGTCGATAATGAGGGGTCAAACTTATCGATTTGTGAGTTTTAATGCGGCGAAGCGGTTAATCGAACAGGACACCAATTCGATTTTCTTGCACCTGACTATCAAGTATCTAGAGCTGAGATCTGGAGTGTGAGATCTTGGCCCAAAGTTAATTTTCATGTAATTACAGTGCAAGGCCGAACAATCTGTATTTTTGCGCCCATTTGTCGCTTTTTTCCTGTTGTTAATCTGGTTTGTTGGTGATTTACTTTTTTTAATTAAATTGCTCTGCAATAAACACCAGATAACCGGTGCAAAAAAAACCCAACATATGTGTATTATAGGTATACTGCATAATGAATTTTATAAGCGTCTGTTTCTTATTCCTTTCACCCAAGTAATCGTTAAACTATAAACTACATTTTCAGCCTTAATATGTTGTTTGCATGTTTCAGAAATAGATTTGCATAGTTTACGACTTCCAGTCGATACAGTTCATGTGTGATTTAACAGCCTTTATTTATGAGGCCTTTCCTGCAACTTCTTTGGTTATTAATAACTACGGATATTTTTGATGTTAACTGATTTAGAACCTAAAGTAATGTAAACCTAAAAGTGCATCTGGCATATAAATTTTCTGGTAATATTGTGAGTAAAACATGGTATCAATAAACTTCAAAGGTAAATTTTAAACATGAGATGCACCTTGTAAACTGTCGGATATTTGAAACGGACTACCTGATTGATAAGAATGTCAAAAAAAAACAGTAACAACACAAACAGGGAATTGGTTATTGGATATGAAATTTAATAAGGATTCTAAAAATTTACTTAAAACAGTCATTTTCTAACTTCAAGTGGGTTTCACATTCTATTTTGTATTTGATTGTTCTTTCAAACTGTGTTTCTGGCAGATCAAATTTTGACACCACTTTTTTCTCTGACTGTACCAAATTTTGTGATGTTTTTGGGGGTATTGGATAGGAAATTTAATGAGGATTCTAAAAATGTGCTTAAAACAGTCAATTTTTAACTCCAAGTGGCTTTTACATTCGATTTTGTCTTTGACTGTTTTTTTGAACTATATTTCTGGCAGTCAAACACAGTTTGAAAAGACAGAAAGGGATAAAATCGCCTGTAAAACCCACTTGGAGTAAGAAAATTACTGTTTTAAGCACATTTTTAGAATCCTCATTAAATTTCCTATTCAATACCCTGAAAAAATACTACAAAATTTGGTATAATCAGAGATAATCGTTGTGTCAATATTTGAACTGCCAGAAACACAGTTTGAAAAGACAGTCAAGGGCAAAATCACCTGTAAGTCACTTAGAGTAAGAAAATGACTGTTTTGAGCACATTTTTAGAATCATCATTAAATTTCCTATCCAATACCCTGAAAAACATTACAAAATTTGGTATAGTTAGAGAGAAAAGTGGTGTCAAAGTTTGAACTTGTTCTGTGTAAAAAACATTTTCTTACTCCATGCGAGTCACGTGACTGCTTAGCTAAGTTATCCTCTAAAACCACGTAATATCTGTCACTAATGTCAAAACTGTTAAAATGTGCGTAGAATCTGCAAGAATTAAAGTTTAACGCAATTTTCTTACTGTTTTCGAAACGAGACGTGTTTTGAGATTTAAGACAGTTATTTTAACAATTGTCACGTGATTTTTAAATCACGTGACAACTGTCATCAACGTAAAAATTTTCAAACTGTGCTTTTTCAACTTAATTCATTTTTTTCTAATTTCTATTTCTTTTTTTTTTCACCAATTTTCAGTTCAATAATCAGTTTTTCAAACAAAAACAAATACAGTA
This sequence comes from Ips nitidus, assembly GCA_018691245.2. NCBI lineage: Eukaryota > Metazoa > Arthropoda > Insecta > Coleoptera > Curculionidae > Ips > Ips nitidus. Next base: position 3,169,310 of record CM042790.1, read on the forward strand.
TGACATAAAGATAGCAAAAAAGTTTCTTTTTCCAGTTGGTGCTATTGGTAAAATTGAAAAATGGCAAATATGACTTAAAACAGTGTTTGTGAGTGTAATTAGTGATTGTGATTATTTAGTGAAAAAATGTTGTGTTAAACTAATTTTAGAGAGCAACTTATTCGGTCTACGAATTTAAACACACTTTACTTGTATCAGATCGTTTATGTTTTCTGTTAAATTAGCTGAATGTTTTTTCTCCTATTAAATGATCCGCGTTATTTTGAGTTTAGATAACTTTCTGACTGCTGAAGACACTTTCTTATTAAGGTAAATTTATGATTTTACTTCAATTCTACGCTCTAGTAAATAAAATCGTAAACGTCACGTGTTTCTGCATCAGAAAAGAAAATAAATCGTATTTAAGTAGACAGCACAAGGCTACTTAAATTTAATTTACAGTTTTTTCCTGCCATATAACGACCGTCAGTTGGCATAGCTGTTAAGCGACACACTCTAGCGAAAGTGGCTTAACGCTAAATCGTATTCCATTTGTATGGTAGTTAATTAGGATTAACTCAAAATAAGCAAAACATTTTTTTTCTATTCCTAAAAGAATATATGGTTAGCCGTTTAGAAAAAGGATAAGTAAGTAGTTGTCACTGGCTGAACCAATGAAAAAAATATATAACAGGAAAGAGCATAAGCAACCAAAGTGGGAGACAAAAATCGTTCAGTATGGCGGCCGTAAACTGTCAGAAAATCAGTGGCGATAATCAATATGCTGTTGCCCACTATTCACAAATTCACTCGTCAACAATAATTCAACTAATTTAAGTTTGCAAAAATTAACCTTAAACGGACGGAAAAGCAAAACAAACACAAACAACAAATCTTTGCGATTTTTAGCTAACTTCACATACCACCAAATATAAACAAAACTGTTTTGCGACTAACTTGGAAGTTTTATTCAATCGCGCAATAGGCGAATGTCGGGGACAAAGATGGCGACTTCCGTTTTGGTCGCTTAATGTACAAACGGGGTATATGCTACCTCCTGATACTTGTTTTTTTTTTCTCAAAGGGCTGAATGTATATGGAGTCACCTAAACAACCTAATCAAACTGTGAGATATGAAATAGACCAATTAGACAGCTTATTGCCCGTGAAAGCTTGTTGTCATCCGAACTGATAGTTGGCATTAAAACACAGAGTGATTATCAGTTAATAATCTGTGAATCTTAGTAGTAATTCCAATTAATCGTAGAACAAATAAACTGTAAAAACTTTCGTCCTAGTGCGACAAAGATATACAGGGTGTCCCGCGAGGTAAAGGACAAAATTTCACTATGTGTTCTTTAGGCAAATTTGAGTCAAAAATGTCCTATAAACATGGGTCCGCAAATGCTTCCTTACCAAGATATGATTTTTTTAAATTTAATAGTGTTATTGTGCCAAAAAGTACAATGCTATAATAATATAATTACCTCTAGTATATTAAGAAGTATATTAAGAACATATGAAGAGTTTAGTGTATGTAGAGAAATACCAGGGTGCGTATTCTTGAGACGAGGGAATTATCAAGAGAAAGACCTGTAGAATGTGACAGGAACTCGCCATTGTCAGCTTCTTCTGTCACATTCTATCAGCACTTCTCTTGAGAATTCCGTTCCCTACTTTCAAGAATTAGGAAACTGCTTCGTAAAATTAATAATATCGCTGACGACCTAAAATAACTACCGTGTTGGGAAAAAATGGGAAAGGTATCAGCCACACCATTAAAAAGGCTTACAATGTGAAGGTGGACACTTTGAACAATTATTGTAAACAGGTTTTTTCCCAGTAGTAGTAATTTTTTTCTTAAATAAAATTATTATTTCGGAATTATTGTAGTTTCCAGCACAATAACACTATTAAATTTAAAAAAATCTTGGCAAGGAAACATTTGCGCACCCATGTTTATAGAACATTTTCCACTCGAATTCACCTAAAGAACATGTAATAAAATGTTTGTCTCTTACCTCGCGGGACACCCTGTATAATCCATCCTCGTTGTACAATATACTATTTTAGGAGAGTCAAAGTTACTATTTTACCTATAAAGTTTACAAAATATTTAGCTTCATTCAGCAACAACACTTCATTGTACCTTGTTGCCTGCTTGTATACAATATGGTTTACAAAAAAGTATACATTGTAGGTGGCCATTCTAGTTGCTGCCTAACCCAGTTAAAAGCTTAACACCCTATATAAATATTCAGGTACAGTCACCCCGAGACAAAAGCAAATATTTGCATGATGCATTGATATAAGCAGAGGTAGGTAGATTACAGCATTCGAAAGCGGAACAAAGTGCACGGGACAAGAAAGTTCACAGTTCGAGTATTCGAAATGAGAATGTAACACTTGTTGAAATTCCTCCTCGTCTAGGGTGTGTTCTGTCATCGTTTAAATGCTACATTTTCGAAACGTAAAATCATTCCCGCTGATTTATATCGTTGCTCAGTCGGCTCTATTATGGATAGCCTGGTTTAAGCTGTGTGGGTGATGAGATTAATATAACAGTTTTTAGCTTGGTTGGGTTTTATCTAGATATGGAAAATTCTCAGAAATTTATTTTTAGAGAAAATGCCAATAGAGTTTTAAGAAAAAATTTAGAAAATGCTAAGGAAAAAGCAACATTCAATTTTAACTGGGGGAAATTTTAAAATGCCAAGTAGATGTGTTTCTTGGGGGAGCCACTCTGTAAGTAGTTTTTTCAACTCCATGGAACCAAATTTGAGAGTTCTGACAACACTTTTTTCACGTCACGTGACAGCTGTCATAACTATCGAAACCAGTTCACCAGTGAGCTGAAACTATAAAAATGCATATAGTAGCTTATTTGAAAAATTACACTAGAAGTTGTGTTTAAAGTTCTGCAGAGCCAAACTTAATGACAATTGGGATGTTAAGGAAAACTTTAATATTTTGCTTGCAGCACGTGACAGCTGTCATATCTGTCAAAACTCACTCACCATTGCCCTGAAAGTATAACATGCAATAGACGTGTTTCTTTGTTGTTGTGTTTACAGCTTCATGGAGCCAAAGTTGTCAGTCCTAGACAATAGAGAACATTTTGATACTTACGTCACTTAACGTCACAACTGTCAAATTTTGCTTCATAGAACTATAACTGTAATTTATTCAAGCGGTAGAACTATTTTGGATTGGTAGTTTTTGAAACTGTGAATACAACTTGCAATGCAATTTATCAAAGAAATACCACTAATCTGAGTATGCGAGTTGTATGTTAACGCTGAATGAATTTTGATAGTTACCATCTGTCAAGTGATATAAAAAACATCTCAAAGTCTCACCTAGCATCGCAAATATCAAATTTTGGCCTCTTTTAAGGTGTAAATACGAGGTACAGGGTGTCCGGATTTAGAGTGTTTTGACAGAAAAACCCCATTTCCCGGACAGATAGGAAAAAAGTACTATATATGTCTAGAGGTCCGTATTTCGATATCTTGTCAGTTTGCGGCACTAGAGGGCATTTTTCAAATTTCGCTCATTTTGAAAACTATTCACAACTTTTTTGTTTATTAAAATATCGAAGTAAAACAAAAACATTATTCCAGTGGCGTGCTTGGTTTTTTGCTAATGTCTTCCGTTTCCTCAAAAATGTATTTAACTTTATTATTATAAATTGAAATGAAATGACAGTTGGCTATAACTTTCATAAAATGTCCATTTTATGCCGTTTACTATTACACTTTTTTGTTTTTATTCAAGTTGGCTTTGTCTCAGGTTTTGACATCAGCCGTCAAAAGTGACATTTACTTATTTCTTGTTTCTAAGACAACACTGGAATGCTTAAAATGACTGCGTTTTTAACTTTGGAGTTAGTTAACAAATGTGTTTCTTTGTTCGCTATAAAACCCACTTGGAGTGACCAAATCATGTTTTTAAGCACATTTTTGGAATCCTCGCTAAATTTCCTATCGGATGACATAAAAAACACTACAAAATCGAGTACAGTCAGAGAGAAAAACTCTGTCAACATTTGAATTGCCAAAAACACAGTTTGAAAAAACAGCCAAGGATAAAATCGCTTGTAAAACCCTCTTGGAGAAAGAAACTGAGAGTTTTAAGCACATTTTTGGAATCCTCATTAAATTTTCTATCTAATGGAATAAAAAACGATTACAAAATCATGTAAAGTCAGCGAGAAAAATAGTGTCAAAATATAAACTGTCAGAAAGACGGTTTGAAAAGACAGTTAGGGACAAAATCGCCTGTAGAACCCACTTGGAGTGAGAAAATGACCATTTTAAGCACATTTTTGAATTCCTCATTAAATTTCCTATCCAATAACCTGAAAAACACTACAAAATTTAGTACAGTATTAGTAATTTACCAGTAATTTAGAGTAAAATATTTACATTACCAGTAATTTACCCATCACTAAAGTTATATTCTATAATAAGTTCCATTTAAAATAAGAAAGTTATGTCAATTATTGGAAAAACGGAAGTTAGCAGCAAAAAACTTAGCACGCCACTGGAATCACGTTGAAAAAGTTGCTTAAAAAATGTTTTGTTTCACTTCGATATTTTCATAACCAAAAAAGTTGTGAAGAGTTTTCAAAATGGGCGAAATGCGAAAAACGCCCTCTAGCGCCGCAAACTGACAAGATATTGAAATACGGTTTCTGCCATTAATTTCTTTTCAAAAATTGAGCTCTGGACATGTATACTAGTTTTTTCCTATCTAGTAGGGAAGTGGGGGTTTCCTGTCAAAACACACTAAATCCGGACACCCTGTACAATTATTGTTTTCCATTTGATAGTTTCATCTCACTGCTCAATGAGTTTAAATACTTACAACAAGCGTCACTTGATTATAAGCCACGCTGTAAAATGTCGTTAAGTATCATAACTGTCAAATTTAACGTCTCAAATTGTCATTTAACGTCACAACTGCCAAACTGAACTCCACATAGTTAAGAATAACAATTTGCGGGCTGGTTTATCAAAGAGACGTGACTATTTGACATTTTACAGTTTCTCCGCACTGTTTTAAGAAATATTACTTTATGACAACTATTTAGCTATGCTGTTAGGTTAGATGTGTTGATAGACAAATTTCTTTTATTTTATTAGTTTCTAAATATTTTGTCAATAAAAATGTATTACACAAATATGTTGTTTTAAATTTGTTTGTGGAAATTATATTTCAAATTTCATGTTATGATCTGGTATTAAGCAAGCATTTATTCACAATTGACAAATAAAAATAAGCGTAAGAGAATATTTTCGGTAAATTACTGAATTTAACGACGAAAAAATAATTATCAAATTTCTGAGAACAATTGTAAAAGAAAGTTCTCAATAATTTACTATTTTCCTTAAATCCTTTGTGAAAATTACCTTAGGCCATCTCTAGTTTTATCTATCACCACAATTCTTAAAATATCAAAATATATGTAATTGATTCAAATAATAAATCAAAATTAGCCATCAGCAGTCTTACAAATACTGACCTGCAGCAATGACGTAACAATTTGTTTTATCAAGTGTATACTCAGCAAGTGTGTAAATATCCTGCAGTCCGTTTAGTACCACCTTTTGCTGGTTGGTTAGGCCTGTGGCAAATAACTAATAATTAATTAAACCTTAAGGCAATTTTGCGTAAACAAACTAACAGATTCGCTATTTTAAAACTTCTTTTATCAATAATCAAGAAGCCGAGCTTTCTATCTCTAAATCAGATGGATTCGACCTTAATTAGAGGCGTACACTCTAGTGAAATTTCCGCGATTCCAGCAGCAGTAAATCGAGTAAATAAAGCCGGGGACCGCATCTAATTAAACAAGGATGGATAGGGCAAACTGGATTTAATATTAAATTATTCTATTAAAAACTTGTATGGCGGCTTGAACGTCGTTAACTGTATGGAGTGCAAAAAGGAATTCTGTAGTTTGGCGTCGCTCTATGTTAGGTAAAGAGACTTTTGTACGTGTGTGCAATACTATCACATATCCTTTATGGATAATTTAAAGGAAAAATCCGGCGGTTCCTATAAAACATTCCCGAACATTTGAATACGGCAACAAGCTTGACAGCGGACTTACTTTCGAAAAGAAAAAGAGCGACCATAAAATTTCCATAGTCAGATACGGTGGGAAATTTATGGGCTCTATCATACACGCCTCAAAATACGTTATGCAAAACACCTTGGCAATTTTTTCCAGATTTCCATACGGGAATGCGACAAGATTTCAGACGTGCGGTCCTCTTGGGAGCGCTTTAAAAAATTGCTCAGCTTCATTTCGCACATGTACCGCGCACTCGGTTTTTTTTATAGACAAACATAATAAATTGCAAACATTTATCGAAGTCAGTCAGTTCTTTGTCGTTTGTTTATTTTTTTTTTGCTAGAAATTCCCTGTGGGTGAGTGTCGTATTGTCCAGAGTTATTTGTGTTTCTACGTAGACACTTAAAATTCCATTCATGCCACGTGACCAACTGTAAAATGATATCGCATTTGTTGTGACAGACTGACTCATGTCAGGTTTCACCATCTTTGTAAGGTTATTTATTTGCAAATAGCTCTCTTTTTTATTGTTGATTTCGTATAGATAATTCTATAATTTTCATACTTGTATACAAAGGTGCTACAAATTCGTGTGTAAGTATGGGGATCTCGGAAACGGTAAGAGTTGGTTAAATGGAGGCAAAGTTGTGCAACTTGGAGTTCAACTTTTGCTGTTTTGACATTTAAAAAATTCCGATTACTTCCGGAGATATTCGAAATACACGAAATTTTGGAAATTGGTTTTTATTTTTTTTTTGGTAATTTATTTGATTGGATAACTGAAATTAAATTATACTATAACACAATTGCCAATCCGACGGTTCGGTTTTTAGTTACCATCATCAACTTTAATTTTTCTTATGGACGACATATTGGATTTTCGAATTTCGACATTTTCGAATAAAGCTTATTTTTTTGGTTACGATGATGTATGTACAGGGTGCTGCATTTTCGATGGTTTTACGGGGTACAGAGAAAACGGTAATAGATAGAAAAAAAGTAGCATACGTGTTCTGATCTCTTTTTCTGAGCTCAGATGACTGGCGAAAAGTGGGCGGCGCAAACTTCTTTTGTTTCAAACATACGGGGGGTTTTCGAAAATTGGTAATTTTTGAACCTCTTCTGTATTTCAGTTGTTCTTAAAGTTATCAAAAAAGAAAGAACGGTTCCCGGTAGTAGTTTTCATGTAGAATCCAATGGCGTAGTCAGTTTTTTTCTATTCCGTTTAGTTTCTGACATATGACAGTAAGTTACATTTTTTTAAATGGAACATCCTATATATTTTTACGTCATTTAATTCTGTTGATTTTTACCTTTTCAACGGTGTATTACAACATATGTTTGTAGAGGTTAATCCTGTTATTTTAAAAAAAGACCTTTGCTAAGCTAAAAAAAGGCCAATACCTAAAATACCAAACAAAATTGGAAATCATATAAACTAACACATCAGAAAATTAAATATTTTTAATAAATCTTATTAAAAATCTAAGTTACAAACAGTTCTACCGTCACTTTAATAAGAAAAGTGGCCATTTCTATTTTCTACTATTTTTAAGGTAGAAGTTGAAAAAACTGTTTATAAACGACATGTAACATGTTAATATGAACATAGCCAAATTTTGTTTCGACTGTGGGTATTTTTATACATATTATTTAGCACTTTTTTGTTAAGGAAACGCTTTTTTTTCTAATTACCAAGATTAACGTTTACAAACTTATATGTTTTAATACACCGTTGAAAAAGTAAAAATCAACAGAATTAAATGACCTAAAAATATATAGGGTGTTCAATTTAAAAAAATATAACTTACTGTCATATGTCAGAAACTAAACGTAATGGAAAAAAACTGACTACGCCATTGGATTCTACGTCAAAACTTCTACTGGAAACCGTTTTTCCTTTTTTGATAACTTTAATAGCAAATGAAATACAGAGGAGCTTCCAAAATTATCAATTTTCAAAAAGCCCCCGTATCTTTGAAACAAAAGAAGTTTGCGCCGCCCACTTTTCGCCAGTCATCTCAGCTCAGAAAAAGAGATCAGAACACGTATGCTACTTTTTTTCTATCTATTACCGTTTTCTCTGTACCCCGTAAAACCATCGAAAATGCAGCACCCTGTACAGGGTGATTGGTTGAAATTTGACCACCCCCTAACTTCATTAATTTTGATTTTAGCAAAAAACGTTTTAAATACAAAACTAGTAGATATTCAGGACTACTTTACTCTTAGGCCCAGTACTTTCAGTTCAGAATAACTTTATTCTAAGGATAATATCTATGGAAACCGTGAAATCAGACGCTGCTATTGGTCAATTCCGTCATTTCTATAGAAATTATCCTAAGAATAAATTTATTCGGAGGTGAAAGTACCGGCCCTTAGATAAACAGTTATTATACAGGGTGTCCCAAATTTGAGTAACGAACTAAACTTATGTTTTTTTTAAATACAATAATCAAATTTTTATCCGATATTTGAATTCTACGTCAAATTCTAGTAAGTAGCATTTACTAGAAATCATAAAGTCCAAATGACTTTATGATTTACCATATTATGTATATGGCGTTACTAACAAAAATGTTATAGAATTTTAAATATTCACATCTATACATTAATAAATAGACATAACAGAAGTTTTAGGCCTGAACCAATGGATAACGGTACCGTTTTAAGAGCGAGAACAAGAGAATGCAATGAGTACCAGTACGGCCATTGTTCGGTCGCGGATTTTTTCTATTGTGAACCCAGCCTGCAATTCGTACCGGCTAATTTACTGGTGCCCTCAAACAATGCGTTTTCATGCTTGCAAACGCGATTTTTTAGCAAAATTACGAATCTAAACTTGATATAAATTCCCACACTTTTAGGCGTTACCAGATATTCATTTTGTACAAAAACTAATTAAGGTTAATGTAAAGCATATAATAAAGGAAACAGTGGCGTTTAATAACGGGCAATTAACAGATTTTTCAACACTTTACCTTTAATTGGCTGTTAATGCTTTATTAGGACTGCATTGCTAAGCTGAAAGCCAGTTGAAAATTATTCACAATAAATTCGTGTCAATTTGAAACGGTTATTAATGAGCTCTACATATTATGCAGTAATAGAAAAATGTGATTTGAAAACGTTAATATGGAAAACATGTTTTGAATTCATTAAAACTATAAAGGAAACTAAAGCAAGAGCAATTAACTTGAGTCACGTTTCGTCCGCAGTGTTGTCACGTCCTGCCAAATTGAATTTTGCGACCCGTCCTAATCAGCTCGTTTCCCGACTTCCAATTTTGCAACTTTCCAAAAAGGGTTCGTATATCTTGTCTGCTTGTATTCCCGTTGATGAAAGATCAGCAAGATTGTAGTTTGTGTTAATATTTTGGAATAATGTTTTCAATGTTAGTAGTAGACTATTTGGTGTTATTTACTGTTGATCAATCCTTTATAACTTAGGTCCACAAGTCGAATAAACCCTTAAGAAGTACGTTTTTGGGTCACCATTATTGTTTCTTTTTGACAAACAAAGTAGTGTTTTACCTGTCCTTGCTGTCCAGTGTTAATTAATCATGTAATGGTAGTTGATGAGTAGATAAACTAGCAAGACAGCAAACAAAAATTTTTCATTTAAATGGAAAAATTATTCTGGAACTCAAAAAGCCCTTTCTAACTTTTATTAGAAAATAAATCAATTAATCTTCTTGATACTTTACGTTCCTAGACACTCACAGTATAAAATATGATACTGCTTGTATACTGGGACATTTTTTGCACTTTCCTAATTTATTACTTTTTGTTATCATCTAAATACAAAGAAAAAACATGCAATATTTGGGATATCCTGCTGCTTTTCCAGTCTCCTTAAGCGGGTAATTCATACCCCCCAAGTGCATATGCCACCCTACACACTATAAATACTATAAGGAAATAAACGTCCTTTTCGACAGATGCGATTGTTTGGGTCCTGAGGGTCCTGTTTTATTGTTTGGGGGTGTTACCAAAACCATTCTTTCTATTACCCGCCCCCGACCGAAAGTCCCTAAGATATAAATATAAGTTTGTTTTGATGTGGGGAATGCACCCGGAAAAGGCTGGTCGCTCAATTCAATCATATGTATTAGTTTGGAGTATGTAACATTAAAAGCAATTTATCACTTAAATCTTTGAAGTATAATGATTTTAAATTGCGAAATTATACTCGTAGGCCAGAGTAATTAGTGAAATAGTGTCATGGTAAATTACATTGCTTTCCAAAAATTATTGATGTTGTAAATATTTTACTTGAATCTATACAGGTATGGAAATTTGAAAATCATTCATATGATGATTTCAATGATATGCTGAAAGCTGCTTTTTGACCAATCACAACTATAATATAACGAAAAACTCGTTGTTTTTATCATCTTATCCAATAGCAACCTGCTTTTAAAAGTTTCGCTTGATCTGTTCTAATCAAGAATTGCTGTTCCAGTGTAGAAAATCAATCAATCTTCAATGAATGGAAAGTTCTACTTTATGGAATTTATCCTCAAAGTGACTAATTTTTTAGGGGAAAGACAAAAAGGAAACCCAAGTAGCTGTCACACTCATTAAAAGAGTCAATCAATGACCGGTTTCGGCACAAATGTCATTATCAAACAAACTGTCCGTATTGTCACGTTATTGAAATACGACTATGTGTGTGGTCTAGCCGTAACCGTTCCATTCATGCATAATTACAACACTTGTGACGTAATATACTATTATTTTATATAGTATACTATGAAATATGACATGTGTTGCACAAATACCAAATAAAATTAAAACAAAATAGTTTCCTTATATAGTCGTATTAGTTCTCACAGCATATGAAATAAGAAGTTGGTTGATCTTAACAAATTTACTTTTAATTCTGACCTTTTCCGACCTAATCACATTGAATAAATTCTACGGCTTTTACGAAATTCTTAAACTGCAACATATCCATGCAAAAACATTTAAATGAGGTTTTTAGTTTGCAAACCTTCCCCAACTAATCATGGTAGAAAAAATCTGCAAAACCATTTTACCGTCTATTATAATTACTTTTAGTGTAGCAAAAAGTTAAATTTACTGAGTTGGTTTAAATTGCCATTACGTTACTAAAGACTTTCATGTAACTGATAGAAAAAATGCTTGCATAAATTAAAATTGCTGCGGTTACGGTTGCATGCATACTTATATTAGTTTACAATATTTTGATCCAACTCTTCGAGAAACGAAAGCAAACCCATAAGCATTTTTACGGATAGTTAATTAAAGACGGCTAAAAAAAATCTTGAGGCTTCTGTCCGCTTTTCTCCGTACAGCGAGAGATTCTCATAGGCAACATAATACCAAGTGATTTGTTTATGGTAGATCGAGTAACGAGGACGCTAACGAAAGGTTTTTGTCATCTGTCAGAAGACAGTTAATACCTGACTCGTGAAGCAGCTGGTGGTTTATTAATACTTGATATATTAGAGAAATACTCGAAAGTTGTTCATCCGAAAAAAGGTATACGGTTCGTTCGTGTTCAGTTGAACGGAAGACGTCACTTCAAACCAGATTTTTAGTTAACTACACGTTAGAAAAAGTGGGGTGTTAGCAAAAATATTAAGGCCCAGTACTTTCAGTTCAGAATAACTTTATTCTAAGGATAATATCTATGGAAACCGTGAAATCAGACGCTGCTATTGTCATTTCTATAGAAATTATCCTAAGAATAAATTTATTTAGAGGCTAAAGTACCGGCCCTAAATAGTATAAGTAAAAGGAGCACAGGACAACTATTAATAGTACTCGTATATCATGATAGCCATTACTCACGAAGATAAAGATTAATCATCGAGTAACAGCCTTTACATGGGTGTAGAATACTTTTATAAACTTTTTGCAAAAATCAAGGTACTCTTAAATTGAGTCACACTGAATTTGTTACTTTTCAAGTATGTTTCGTTATTTTGTACCTCCATGGGATCGAATTTGACATTTTCCAGGTTTAGGAAAGAACTATAACTGACTGAAGAACTATAACTATAATTCGGCCCCTCTTAACATTGAGAGAGTTTTGAGCAACCCTGAAACGGATGCGGTTTGTCTACTCAATGATTTCCTACAAGATCTAGTTGATGGTGTGTTTTGAAACTTTTTACATTGTATTTATGTACAACCCTTGTAGATGTGTGAGATAGTCCTGTGAACGTTGGGGTGTAGTAGTGTTGTCTGCCCTTTGTTGGAGAATAACAGTATAGCCAAGGGAAATAAGAACACATGTCCGATCCACCTGGAAGAACCATCTGACGTAGAAGAGTCACAGCACTTAACCGATCAGAAACATAGCTATCTGGGGCTCAGGGGCTCTAGCCCGACTATCTGAGCCTCTTACGTTTCGGGCTGGCGAAATACCCCAGTTGGTGGAGCCAAAAAAACCAGTAAAAAAAAACTATAACTGACGACCAAATGTAATAATTGTCAAAATTCCACTCATAAAGCTTTAAAATACGTTTGGTATGGCTGATACTGATTTTACTGGACTTGCGACAGAGTGTGTTGCGATTTTACAGCTTTTTGGAGAGTAGAAACACACAATCAAATGTTATAGATGCCAAAAATGCACTGATAAAGGTATAAAATGCCTTCAACCAAAGTCGCACTGATTTTGTTACTTTTCAAGAATGTTTCGTTGCTTTGTACCTCCATCCATGGAATTGAATTTGAAAGTTTTTATTAATAAGTTTTTCTTTCTGTTTCAGAGAGACGACAATTCAGGACCAACCAGCCTAGAAGAAGAGAACCACAATTTCCCCAAGACCTTTCCGCCGGGTGGCGAGAATTGTTATCTCAAAATCTGTGTAGAACCTTTCCGCAGTTATCCCGGTGCTAACTGGGCTCTGACTGCACTCCTGGAACTTTCCCCCGCCTTGCCTACGCAAAGGAAGGAAAACCATCCCCCACTCACCAGACCCTAACTCCTTAAAACTTTAGGATGTAAAAACAGACGGACGAAAGCCGGCTGTTTGGACATCCTATAGTTTGCCAGGACCACCAGAGATGGACGAGCTGATGAAGAAAAAAGAAATGGAGGACAAGAAGAGCGCCAGAAGAGCCCCTCCGTCAGCGGGGGCATCCTTCTCCCAGGACAGAGGATGCCGATGCAACTCTGGGAACTTCCCGAAAGGGAAAATTCCTGGACTTGTAGCGACTTCCTCTTCCAGACCTATCCTTTTGGTCTACAGCGATGGGAGGGTAAAAAGCAGTAGTCTTGCTTGACCCATCTATCTGAGGCCGCATTCCCAGCCAAAGAATATTGGCGCGACAGTTTTTAGGTTTAGAACAGAACAAAAGACAGAACTATAACAGTCGGCCAAATGTCATAGCTGTCAAAATTCCACTCATAAAGCTATGAAATACGTTTGGTATTGCTTATACTGATTTTACTGGACTTTAAGAGTGTGTTGTGATTTTACAGCTTTATGGAGAGGATTTTGACGGTTGTCATAATTAAAAGTAGACTAAAATTAAGTCAGAAACACACAACCAAATGTTCTGGATGCCTAAAATGCACTGATGAAGCTATAAAATGCCATCAACCAAAGTCGCACTGATTTTGTTACTTTTCAAGTTTTGTTGTTGGGAGACCTCTATGGGATTGAATTTGACAGTTTCCAAGTTTTTTTTATAACAAAACAATGGACCGAACTGTAACTGACAGCTAAATAAAGGTAATCTGTCAAAAAATATGACGTAATAATGTATTAGATAGGAAAATGAATTAGGGGGTTGTTTTAACTCACTCACTGATGCAATTCGATAATCTTGCTATTTTGTATAGCATTTTTTAGTATTTTATTTGTTATAAAATAAACTTATTAAACCCAAATGATATATGTAAAAGAAATCAACTGGACTTACAGTATCAAGCAGGAAGAATTTCAGAACGTGGTCCTACAAAATGCATAATAAAAACAAAATTGCGTAAAGTTTTAATTTGGCCCCGCACCTGACGCCATTAAAGTTTTGAATGGGCCCAACGCCCTGTGCCTGCCAAAATAAATTGCCTTAATTAGTCATCCTGTTAACGTGTCAACGTTTCCATGCCAGGAAACGCATTATTGCATAGCAGTCTGTTTAGGGACGTATAGCTCGTTTTGCCATTTTGAGTGGTTTTTTGATCATAATCCTGTGTGACAAAATTGCCTATTTGGACCGCTTTTAGACGGCCTAAAAGCCGCATTAATTTCAAGTAAAACCTTGTTTTGGTGTCACATACAAAAAACAGTGCATGAGAAGAATCTTGGCTTTAATTTTAACATGGAAGAGTTTAACGCGGATGTAATGAATGACAGGAAAATGTTTTTAGAAAGGAACAAGGGTGATTCTTGGGGAAATCACAATTGTGGCGCTGCTGGTCGTTTGTGATATCCATGTTTGTTTTTGTCCTTGCTTTTCCAGGTTACACCCGTATATCTTTCACCATGCGTATGTCAGTTGGTTTTTGAACCTTTCATACATGTGGAGTTACATGCCTGATGAAGCCAAAAATTCTCAATTTTTGCTTTACAGACCACAACTACAGCTTTTTAAACAACTGAAATCAGCACTCACCTGATTTTAGCTAACTTGACCACAGTCCGTTGAGGACTTTTAATCACTTTCCCCGTTGAATCGCCACTAAACTCCACTTTTTTGGCACTGGACGCTGTCACTTGCGAAGGCACAAACGCGTAATAGTCACTTAGATTGGTACCACCAGAACTGGTGGTACCCGACACTGAAAACTCACTCAACTCTTTTTTTAAAATATGTTTTTTCTGTGTTGGACTGTGTTTGGAGCCTTTTTTAGAACATTTTTTTCCCTTATAATTGGATGGGAGGGTGCTGCTACTAGTTGGAGGGTGGTTGCGTTTGCTCACCTCTTTGTATTGGTCAGAGTACCTGGAAATAACATACATTATAGTTTCTTGTTAAACTAGTTAAATCATGAATTAGGTACCTTCGTTCTGGTACTTTGTAACCACACAAAAACTCCTTAATTTCCTCATTTTCATCAATATCACTGATGTAGTGCTCGTTTAGGAAAACACTGTAATACTCAGGGCTGGTTTCACTGTTACTGCTCCCCCCTAAAATTCTGCTGATATTCTCTTCAGCGCTTTCTCCCACATGTTTCTTCTGCAGTTCCTTGTTTAGTGCTCTAACTTCCTCCAACTCGTCAAATATTAACGAGTTCCTAGACAGGTATTTGCTTTTTTGCTGTATACGTGGTACGGTACGAGTAGCATCTAAAGGAGGCATTGGGTACTCTTGAAAGTCCTCCAAACGTTCGGAGAGATGCTCAAAGTTTTTGTGTCTTGGGAGAGGAGATAATCCTAATTGGTTTGCTAGATATGATCCTACAAATTTGAGTTTGAGACATTTCAACTATTACATAATTAAAGTTTGAAAGTACCTTGATTTCTCCCCACAGACTGGCTAACATATCTTGCTCTAGGCAGTACCGGTGACATATAATTGCTAGTTTGAGCAAAACCATAGCTTGGATCATATATTGGAGCATCAAACCTGCTGGAAAAATCCATGCTGTAACTTCTCCCCCCTAAACGGGGGGATCTACTCTCAACAGCAGCATTCCTATTGGTCAAAATTCGTCTGTAACCTAATCGGGAAGTGCTAATAATATTCGCCATAGGCGGAGGGGTGGGTAATGGTAAATCCGGCATACGTAATGGAGACATGGCCGTGGATTGTTTAGGCTCTTCCGATTTAAACGAGGAACTGAAAAACAATATTCTGTTTGTACCATCCTTCTAATTAAATTGATTGGTTGGCTATCACCTAAAACTCAATTAGTTCTGTAGATGCTACAATAAAGTCACAAATTCTGTTTTTTGATTAATTCAAATCTTTGGTGATAGTAAACCAACCAATTATTGAATTTATAGATAATATTTTTTCTTTGCGCAAAATGCTCACCCTTACCCTCTACCCATCACCCTAATCCTTAATCAATCACATCCCCAGTTTTTAATAAGGATTACCTTTTGTGCGACATGCCTCCCTTGCTGTTTTGTTCCACTCGATCACGTGACGATGCGTCATTGTCTTCCATTCTGATTATCGAGCCGCATCATCGAGATTCGGATGATGGTCTTTTCATGCTCATTTATGGTTTTGTTAGATACTAAAATTGTTATCATTATCACCCCGCATTTTATAACGTAAGTAAGGGGAAAAGAGTTTTGTACAAACCTACTAAATACCTGTGAATAATAAAGAGTTATAAGTATTATAGTCTTTCATATGCCTAACATCTACTCGCATACTCACAGGATTCGGTAAGCTAAAAATACATATGGCAACGCTGCATCTCAAACCATTGCTTATGGCCCCATTCGTTTTCACGCTCCATGGAGCGAGCAGTGCGAATGTGATGTCACAATGACGTAATTTGACAGTTGGTCAAATTAGAGTTTGGCTAAATTACGTCATCTTGACGTCAAAAACGCTCTGCTCGCTCCATTGAGCTTGAATGGGGCCATAAGCAATGGTTTGAGATGCAGCGTTGCCAGATATTTTTAGCCTACCGAATCCTGCGAGTATGCGAATAAGACGTTAATTCAATTCATCTCAATAAAGGTTTTTTTTTTCTGTCTTTGTTATTTAATTGCATTTGTATTGTCTGTTTATACATGGAAATTTACATCAGTGTGATGCGTTACATCAATTGACAATAGAAAAATATTAAAAAAATTGCAAGTAAGTATTGCTCACTTACAGCTCGATCAATAAGATATTGGTCTATTAAAAGAAGTTTCTAAAATGGCGTCACTTCCGGTTCTAACCTACTTATTTTAATAGAAGCAGGTATTCTGTAAATTTTTAGTGTTTTATATTTTGCTCTTCATTTATAATAAACACAAGTTGTAACTGCGATATAATGTAGTTCGTCTGGAACTAATCTAAGGTAATACATTGAAAGTTCTTGATGACTGAAATTGATCAGTAGAAAGACAATAATTGTTAAGTAAGTTAGTAGAACTTTGCGACTTTTAGTCCTCAGATGTAGACTTATCATAAAAGTCTAATATGAAAAATATGGATCTGAATTGAGTTCAATTGAATCTGATGACATGTTTTCTAACATTGGCTGATGAACACTGTGGACACAAAGATCAGGCTTGCTTTTAACAGCGTTCATTCACCCTGAGTTAAGCTAATATATAAATAGAGTTGAATTTGACAACTGACACTATTCTGATGCACGTGAGCACACAAGAGCAAAATGATTAGCAGTTTGACATCTTAGTACTGTCATTTGCCAGGCTTTGAAAGAGAGTACAGCAAATCGCCATTTTTTTCTAATCTTGATCCGAAAGATACTTTACTTAAATTAAAAAACACTGATTTTTCACACAACAGATACGTTATTCAGTTAACAGAAAAAAGCAAAATTCATGAAAAGTGGTGTTTCATTTAAAACAAAATGGTGGAGTTAGATGTACGTGAAGATAGCTAACAGCGTAATATAATTCTCTACAAGAATGGAAAAGCAATTTTAGATTAAATGGTAGTCTAAGAGAATGGTTTGGGAAAAAGTGCTCAGAGACACACAAAAGAGCTAAAATGACAGTATAATTTAAATGACAGAAAAAAACATAATAAAGAAAAGTTAAATTAAATATAGTAATAAAATGAACACAGATTGATTATGCTAAATTCATAGTTGAATGGCATGACGTAATAATGTAATAGAAAGGCAAATGTTTTTAATATGAGGTTTCTTACATTGTTCCTCCAAATTAATTTACTTTGATTTTTGTTGTAGTTTTTTCTAGTGGCAATTTGTGCCGTTCTCATTGGACTAGTTTGTAGAGTAAGTTTTATTTTTAGGTTAACGCGAATTATGAAAAAAAAAACTAGAAAACAGCCTAGAGATTTAGATAGTAAAAAGCCAATGAGTTTGAATAACGTCCATACTATTTCCGCAAACGTAACCTCTCTTTCACATATTTGTAGATGTCATTTCATTTGGGTCGACACTGCATTATGATAAAATGTGTTTAAAACGTCATTTCTTACTAAAGTATTGAAGTATTAAAACCATACTTAAAAAATTCCTAAATAAAATCTTTATTAATTTAAACTTTCTTGACATTAATATCCTAAGTGTCATTCACACTACCCATAGTTAATAATAAGCCACTCATTAGATAGCGAGTAGGTAGTCGCCGTCAACATGAATCACAACCTTTTATATCTCTTTGGTTTTAATGGGGTTTCGGTAGTAAAAAAAAGGAGAAACATAAGCGACTGAAGATGATTAAAAATAGAGAATATATTTAAAAAAAACATCGTAAACTTTATCGTAGGATTTTATTGGACGTTGACTCGAAAATAATGGAAAACTGTTTTAGATCCTTTGGTTCGTTAATGATATGACAGGGGTATGGGAACTTTTTTAATAATCTTTTTAAAGTTGTAATGTTTTTATGTTGTAGGTGCTAATTAATGCGCTTTTATACTGCTTTTTTACTTTTTTTAAGGATTATAAGATGAGTGCTGAAAATAATTTGACAGATTAATGCATAAGATTCTGCTATTTTATGCAAAGAACTATACGACAGGTATACACGGAGTAAAAAAAGTTTTATCCTTTTCTACAGATATGTCAACTTAAAGAGAATGATTTTCATAACAAACAGAAAATGTTTATAAAAATGTTAATTGAATTTTTTTTAGTTTCTGTGATGTTGTTCATATGCACTATGCAGTGTTCTGTCTTTTCACTTTTTACAAACATACGGGGTGGTTTAGCTGTTTAGGAAAAAATTACGAACAAAAATTAAATTAGAAATTACCAGATTCTGTGAAACAATGTTCTAGTGATGGATAAATTACCGGTAAAGTATATATTTTACATTACCAGGAAAATTTGACCGATACATTACCAATAAATTAATGGTAAATTACAAATAGGTACTGTGTTTCTGGCAGTTCAAACTTTGACACCGCTTTTCTCCCTGACTGTACCAAATTTTGTAGTGTTTTTTCAGGTTTCTGAATAGGAAATTTAATGAGGATTCCAAAAATGTACTTAAAATTGTCATTTTCTCAATCCAAGTGGGTTTGCAGGTCCTTTTTGTCCCTAACTGTCCTTTCAAAGTGGGTTTCTGGCAGTTCAAACTTTGACATCGATTTTCTCTCTGACTGTACCAAATTTTAAATTGTTTTTTTTAGGTTATTGGATAAGAAATTTAATGACGATTCCAAAAATGTACTTAAAACAGTCATTTTCTCACTCCAAGTGGGTTTTACATTCGATTTCGTCCTTGACTGTCCTTTCAAACTTTGTATCTGTCAGTTCAAACTTTGACATGACTTTTCTCCCTGACTGTACCAAATTTTGTAGTGTTTTTTCAGTTTTCTGAATAGGAAATTCAATGGGGATTCCAAGAATTTACTTAAAATAGTCATTTTCTCACTCCAAGTGAGTTTTACAGGCGATTTTGTCCCTGACTGTCTTTTCAAACAGTGTTTCTAGTAGTTCAAACTTTGACATCGCTTTTCTTCCTGACTGTACCAAATTTTGTAGTGGTTTTTTAGGTTTGTGAATAGGAAATTTAATGAGGATTCCAAAAATGTACTTAAAATTGTCATTTTCTCAATCCAAGTGGGTTTGCAGGTCCTTTTTGTCTCTAACTGTCCTTTCAAAGTGGGTTTCTGGCAGTTCAAACTTTGACACCGATTTCTCTCTTACTGTACCAAATTTAAAATTGTTTTTTTTTAGGTTATTGGATAAAAAATGTAATGAGGATTCCAAAAATGTACTTAAAACAGTCATTTTCTGACTCCAAGTGGGTTTTACATTCGATTTTGTCTCTGACTGTCTTTTCAAATTGTATTTCTAGCAGTTCAAATTTTGACACCGATTTCTCCCTGACTGTACCAAATTTTGAAGTGTTTTTCAGGTTATTCTATAGAAAGTTTAATGAGGATTCCAAAAATGTACTTAAAACTGTCATTTTCTTACTCCAAGTGGGTTTGATAAGCAATTTTGTCCCTGACTATGAAACTGTCTCAAAAGTTGCAAAAATCAGGGTTTAGAAAAATTTTCTTGCATTATTCGATACAAAACGTGTTTTTGATATTTATGACAGTTATTTTGACCGTGGTCACGTGACTGCCTAGCTAAATTATACTCCAAAAACCACGTAATATCACTCGAAATTACAAATTGTTTAAATAATTAATATGAAAATGTTATTTTTTTAGAATAGGCTACTTTTTCATTAAAAACTTATAAGATTGTTTCGCATTTGGTACAAGAATCACTTTGTCAGAAAAGTTTTACTTTATTTATTTTATTATTAATAAACCAAAATCTCTAAAACATTAAATAAAAAATCAAAACAACCTTTTATTCAGTCTTTATTTTTTAGGATTTCATTTTGACATATTGACCGAAAATGACTTTAAAGACAAAAAAATTATATCTTTAAAGCAAATTTCAATTAAACACCTAAATTTACTGGTCAAAAGTTGGTTGGTTACTGGTAAACTGTCACATTGAATTTTACTTTTCCCATTTTTCTTTATCTTACCGGTAAATAAACGATTACGGTAAATTTAAGCTCATCACTAGTGAATGTTCACTTCTGGTATATACAAGATTATCAAATTAAAAGTGATGGTGTCATATCGAGCTGCATATCTAGTCAACTTAAAATGATACATGTCTGAAACAAGAAATTTGATCATCCACTTATTCGACTGTTGTCATATCTACCCCCAATCAGTGGCAACATGGATATTTTCTTTCGCAACCTTTGTGAATGATGTTTTCGTATTTGCTGGCTGCATTATAAAATCACTAGAGGTAATATAAATATCTTAGTTTTTGCTATATTGAACATAGGTTTTTGTTATAGCAATTTTTTGTGATTCATCCAGTCACAATTCCCTAGTAGAATAACCCTAGACTTTAATCAGGGTAAAATTATGCTTCGAGGTTTTTTAAACCAATGCACATCAGTAATGCAACACAAGGTAGATTTTACGTTTGTACAAAACTCTTTCATAAACCAAACCAACATTAAACGTTGTAACTCTGTATACAAACCTTAACCGCACTTTTCCAGTTTCCCACTCAAAACAACCCCCACAGTCTGACGTCACCACGCGACCTTGCCCAACAATGTGATGTCCTTGGCATGTGCGCAATCCACGTTTCACTATAAACACTTTTTAACAAACATTTTTCACTAAAAAACCGTGTAAAAAAAGCACCGCGTTCGGTCAGTTTGTTACGTATACGCTACTATACAAGTGACGATGATTATACTTTGCCGATGAGGGAGGGACAAAACAACAGAATGTGCACCCCTACGTCTGCGACCCCCAAGTCCGGCGGATTAGGGGGGTGGCGGCGGCGGCGGCAAAGGGTGACTCACGATCGGCAAGAGTGCGTGTGTTGCCGCCGCTTCATTTATTTCGGGGTGTACAGGATTCGGGTTGCCCTATTTTCTGATTAAATTACTTTTTTTTATTAATAATTGAATTAGTAATCAACACTTAAGAGGTACTTTGCACAGAATAAGTGACATTAAAAAAAGCTTACTTATTTATAGTAAAATAAAGGGTGATATGTACCGGGTGACCCAATAAGACTTTAGGGTAAAAAAATATAGGGTAAATAGGCCATAAAGAATTGCTGAAAAATATTTTCGTTATAAAAATGACAACCACAAGGCGTAACTGCCATCTTAAATTTAAAATTTTATTTTCTATAAATTTCGCATAATAAACTAAAAAGTGTTTTTTACATTTTTAAAAAGAACTAGCTTAATTACCATAATCGCAAAAAAAAATTCAGTTATTTCAAAAACAAAGATGGTGTGTTCAATAATTGTTTTTGCTTTAATTTCATGACGATTTAACCGATTTTAGCAAATTTAGTATCGTTGAAAAGAGCATTCCTTGGGCAATAAGAATAAACCAAAATATACCAACAAGGGGACTAGTTTTGACACCATGACCAAAATTCCAAAAAAAAAAAATAAAAAATTTGACTTTTTTATGAAAAAGTTGCCAACAAACAAAAGGAAGAAAACTGATTTAAACTATAAAGTGTCATACATCATTAAGTTGGGAATAAAAAAGGTTTTCAGAATCTGATAAAAAATATCAGAAATATATATTTTTTTAATGTCAATTTAATAATTACAAAAGTTTTCCACCATTTAACCAACTCTGTATCTCTAACCGTTTTCAAGAACCCCTTATTCTGGACACACTGTATATTTAAAATAAACTGAATAAAAATTATGAAAAGTGTTCTAAGCACAATTACAACATCACTGTAAACTTACTGCTAAGAAACATATTAAAACAAAACAAACTGATAAAAAATATGTAACACTGTGCTATGTTTACTATTCGAAAAAGATTCCATACCAGAATACATATTTTAGTACATAAATAGCTATTATGAAGAACACAAAGAGAGATCAAATTAATTTTTGCAAAAAGAATTATTGGACCAAATTGGAGAACATTTAAAAACTTGCAGGGCCATTTCTGCCTTGCAAATATGATGCAAACTATTGGTTTTAAATGGAAATAGACTAGTAACTACAAATAGCCACAGAAAACTATCTTCTTCTTCTTATTCATATTTAAGATCTCGCGATCTGTTAGTTTTGCAGGTTCCTCTGGATCAGTTCCTGGGAGGTGGACTGCCAGCTGTCCTTCCATCTCTTAGGTGGTCTTCCGGGTGCCCTTTTCCCTATTGGTTTCGCTTCAAGTGCGATGCGTGGCAGTCTTCACTCTTCCATTCTTACCAATATCTTTTTCTTTGTCTCCCCCATCTTACGATGTCTTGCACCCCACATTGTTTCCTTATGTCAGAGTTCCTAATTCGGTCTATTCTGGTTATTCCCATTATAGTCATGAGCGTGTTCATTTCGGCTACTCGAAGCATTCTTTTCGTTTTGTTGATTTCTTCTCTGGTTTCTATTCCGTATGTCATGATTGACCTGATACAAGTCTTATAGATCCTGACCTTGCTATCCTTTCGCATGTATTCGTTCGCCCATATTATCTGCCTTAAGCAGCCCGACATGGCAGACGCTTTGTTGATCTGGCTTCTTAGGTCCTTCACTGGGTCGTGATAACTCGACAGATCCATACCCAGATATTTGAATTGTGGGACTTGCTCGATGATTTTGTTCTGAACTACCAGCTTACATCTTACGGGATCTTTAGCAAAGGATATGCTTTTCGTTTTTTCTATTGATATGGTCATGTTCATCGCTTAGCTGACCTGGCAGAATTTGTGTAGTTGTCTCTGTAGATCGTCCTCCGTTTCCGCGAAAATAGCTGCATCATCGGCGTAGCATACCATGCTGATTCTTTTATTCTGTCCCATTCGGTATCCCATATAGTTAGTGATGATACTTCCTCTATAATTCTGTCCATTAATAAGAGATTGAACAGAAATGGGCTAAGGCTGTCACCTTGTCTGATGCCTCCTGGTGTCGGTATCTCTTCCGTATAAGTGTCTCCTGCCTTTACTTTAGTCATGTTGTTCATATTGAGACTGCGAACTGCTCTTACGATGGTGTCTGGCGTGTCTTTCGCTGTCAGTATATTTATGATGTCGGAGAGGCGAACCTTATCAAATGCCTTGGTCAAATCGATGAAGCAGACATATGCTGGTGTAATTCGATTGATTTTTCTTTTAGTTGTTTGATAATGAATATGGCGTCGGTCGTGGATCTGTTTCGTTTGAAGCCTTGTTGTTCTTCCCTGTTTGTTATTTGTGTTTCAAGTCTTTCCTTCAAAATGCCGGTAAACAGTTTCATGCTTGTGTTCAGCAGGGCTATGCCCCTGTAGTTGTCTGGGTGCGTCTTCTGTCCTTTCTTGAATATAGGAATAGTTATACTTTTGTGCCATTCCGTAGGTATTTCCGATGTTTCTAAAATTTTGTTGTAGAGGATTTTTAGATGTTTTCCTAGTTCAGCTCCGGTATATTTCAGAAGTTCGTTTGAGATGAGGTCTGTCCCGGGAGCTTTTCTGTTTTTCTATTTTTTGATTTTTGCCATTACCTCTTCTTCGCTCAGTGTTATTTGATGGTTTGTCTCGTAGTTTTCGATGCTTATAGCTTCTTCGGTGTTATACGAGTTTTCTGAAGTATTTTTCCCATACATCTTTGGTTACTCTTTTTGTTTGCACAAACTCATTTATTGGCTTTTTTCTGCTCTTGAGCATTTTCCAGACTTTATTCTGTGCCCCATATAGGTCGTGATCCATATCGCTTATAAATTTTGCCCAGTAATCTCGTTTTATGGCTTTGATTCTGGCATTGATTCTGTTTCTCACTTCTGTATATTCGAAGTGTTTTTGTGGCATTGGTGAGCTCCTGTATATGAGGTAGGATTTCTTTTTCTGTTGTGAAAGTTCTTTAACTTCGTCACAGAACCAGGGATTTTTGCTATTATCGGTCCCATTTATGTTGACTTTTCTTTTACCAATGGATTCTTCGGCTGCCTCTACGATACATGATTTGATTTTATTCCAACAGCTCTCCACATCACACTCCAGTGTATTAAGTCAAAAATGTTGTTAATTACCAACGTGTGATTTATGTTGATATTTAATTTTTTAACTTACAAACTACAAACGATTTCCACTTTAAGTGTAAATGAACAATGAGAGAACCTAATTTTTGATCAATGATGTTCTAATTTGGGTATTTCTAAAAGCGCCATTTTTTCAAAGTATTTGCAGGTTAAAATTTGTGATCTAATTCAAGCTGGGTGGGTAAAATTTTGACTATAAATCTTGTGACATTTCCGTTATTTCTATTTTTCTACTGTATAAACATTCTAGGAAAACTCACCAACCTGGAAAATCTCCATCGAAGATGATTAAAGCCAACACTTCCTTATAGAGTTCAATTCATCCCTTCGGGATTGTTTCGTTAACTTTATCCTAGGCGTAGGGAGATTTTATTACCACATTTCACTGTAAATTTGAATTAAAATCTTGTTTGCAAGGACTAATTTTCAATATAAAGGACAGTCAACCGATAAGTTTCCATGGAAATACTTTGTCTTTCATTTTTTTAATGGTTTAGTTAGGAGATCTGAGGGACGCTTATGGTATCGTATTATACCAAAATATCGAAAGTTTCCGCATGGTTAGTGCCAGAAATAACTAACCCAAGGCACTCCTGTGTATTATATCGATTTAATGTTTGGGAGAGATGATTAATTTTTAGCCTCTAGGGCCATATAAAGGTAGTGGAAACTGATGAACAAACGCCCAACACCTTCCAGAGCAAAAATAACAGCACAGTTAAAAAAAAGGCAAATATTATGACACCCACAAATTTGCGTGCATGGATTACAAAGGCGATTAAAGTGAATGACAGGTTATTGAACACAATCAAGTCCAAAAAATTACGTTAATTTAATTTTTCCGATTCGCTGGAGACGCAGGTAAAAAATTTCGCTCGAGACCTAGAGACCCATGAATTTTAATATGGAATTTAATCCTTTAATTCAAGAAAAAGCGGTTGAGTAACCAAAGCCTGTAATCTGAGTACGATTGCCTTTAAAAAATGTAAACTGTTAGACTAAATTAAGTTTGTATTTTATACTATTTAGTTGCAAGTTGCTATAATATTGTGAGTGGCGGATGATTGTTTATATTTTACTCGAAGCTAACTCTGTTAATTTTGAACTGACAGCATAGTTTAAATTACCAAAGTGACAGTTGTTTTTCCTGAATTGTCAGAATTTGAAGTCAAAATTGACATACAGGACATACATAAAACACCCTGTATTATATCTACTCAATTAATATTTTGGCTATAAAAATATTCAGTTTTTTTTCTCTATATTCCTATAAAACTGACAGTTTCAGTGATAAAAAATAGTCGTTTTGTCTTTTGTGTTAAAATCGCCAGTATACCTTTTAGCCAAATCATCAATTTCTATTTCTTTAAATTTGACACGTTTTGTTGTTTTCAACCATTTTCTTTTACTGAAATTCTGTCAACTTTTTAAAGTTATAGGGTAAGAATGACATTTTTGACAGACGGAATGACATGGATTTTTGACAGCACCTCTAACAGACTGTCGCGAACTAGGATCATCAANAGCTCNGGCCGNCCTCNCTTNTGGAAAGNNNANGGGCCGCGGCAAANCGNNNNAAANCTNATCTCTGTNTGTCNNNTGGAATCCTTAGAGGCGCCGTCTTAANNAATNTATTTNCTTGGAGCTTTCNCCNTCGGTNTNANAGTTTNCGCGGCNTTNNGCNGCAACTGTGANTTNNCCAACAGTTATCCGCCACGGGGGCAGNTANCCATGNANCGACCGNCGGTANCTGNTAANCCCATGGNGAGTTGCCGACTTGGNCNTACCATATAGTGCGGNTGGGATNCCATGGAGATNGACCAGATGAGCAGGGGCCGCTCCCGNNNNGNAGTGTTCATANCACNCNTATNNCCANGGTNNCNAGTGCCNGAGTGTAGNTCATAAAGNGAAGATAGCGATCNCTANCNGCANTCCNATCTTCNGTNNCNGGCNATTNNAANTACCCGAGGTNTTCGTNNAGTCCNTATNTNTNTGGGGGTNGNTATGCTGNAAACAGGTCTNTGAAATACTTAACAATAATTGAATCTCTTCTTTCACTTTCAGATTGTAATGGCAATGTAATTGGTCACCATGTATCACGTTTTATTATAAAATAATAATCAAATCATATGAAGAAAAACGCATTAACTTCTCACGAGGTTCTTACACAACGAGACAAATAAACCCAAATTAACCATAACCAAAGCGTAATAGGTTAGATTAAGGCCGCGTATACGGTCAATATACAGGTTGTTGAAGTTACAGGTTGGGCGTAATAAATCACGACGATTGGACAAGCGTCAGCCGTCACATTCTTTCATCATATACATTTTGTTCATTAGCTAATTAACCCGGTAATTGATTTCCGCGATACAATTAATTTATAATAACATTACAATCGATGGAATTCAAAAAGTGTTAACAATTATTGGAATAAAAAAAAAATTACGCAATAACTCCAATATCTTAGAGTATTTTAAATGGTTTGGTAATTATTAACAGATTCCAAAGAATTAATAGGTCTTTTTGCAGAGGCAATTCCTGACTGGTTTCCAATTCAGAAAAAGTAAATGTCAAGTTTCATTGGTTGACTGCTCACGTGAACATGACGTTTTCTGACTTGTGGCCAATGGATGTATATTATTTCTTTGATTACTAGTTAGACTTAATATTTAGCATCTCTTATAAACTGATCATTTGCTTTGCTTGCTTTTGGCAACTACTGAAGTTTTTTCTATCTTTGTCGCAAATATTGGTTTGCAACAGATTGTCACTTTTTTTGTCGTTTTATATTTTCTGCACAACGCTTTTACAAAACCAAGATGGGGCAATAAAACTTGTCAACCTCAACTCTTTGACTCTGTTGATAGACCAATCAAATGGTATACTTTTATTTTCTCTCACTGATGTCTGAGTTCAATAATATTAAATACTGGACTGCGTTGGGCTATACATTTTTTTCAATAAGCCTCTGTCCAGATTTAGGATGGTCAGGTGTCCAGGACGGATTATACGGGACCGCAAAACGGGAGAGATAACGGGACGTGTCGCGCGTCCCCCAGCATCGTAAATCGCAAGATAATGTCCGTAATATCCGTGGCGGCCGCAAAACGACGTTTAGTCCCCGTAATTTTCGGATAAATATGTGATAGTTTTGGTCGGATTTATACGTGACCAGCGAGACCGATAAAATTAAATCATATCCAGGAAAACGTCCCCTAAACAGTGATTTTTCTATATTTTTTATGTCTATCATCATGAGATTCGGTGTGAAAGCTGACTAAAGTTTGTTTTTCTCCATTCAGTAATCTAAAATCTTTAGTAGTCATCATTACCAGTGAAACCAGACACATTTTCCTATTGGCACTTACGTCAAATCGTCATTTCCACCTACAGACACATACAAAACAAATTAAAAAGTAATCTGATGTAATAGTTATTTACCTAACAAACAAGTGCGGAGAGTGATACTTTCCCGCACGAGATTGCAGTTGCAGTCTCGTCAGGGCAAGCAGTTAAAGGGCGGAAAAGATGCTTTCCGCATGTGTTAGGTACAACATTTTTCCTACGACTATCAATTTTCATTAAATTGAACGAAAATGTATAGTAAAATTACTAAAATGAAAGTATCTGTTTGCAAAGATGATTAAAAGTGTAATCTTAATTGAGAAATCAAATACACTGTTATTGTTTTTTGATTTAAATGTACATTTTTGAAAATCTCACTTATTTTTTTCAAACACTTTTCTAATGTTTTGTTTTAGGTTCAACATTTTGTCTTTGAGTTTTACTTACTTTAATAGAAACTAATTACAAATTTAGCGAAATACTATATTCAATTTTGCCCAGCAAAAAATAGCACCTCAAAAAACATAATTTATATTAATTTAAATTTTACATGAAAAACAAATTATAACTAAATCATGATATTTCTAACTCTACATTTATCGGTTTTAAATAAAATATAAAATAATTTTACGAGTATACACCATATAAAATTATTTAAGACCGATAAATGTTTAAATTAAACGTACAATTCGTAGCACATTGTACCTTTACTGTAGAATCCATTTCAGTTTGCTCTCGGACAGACTGAAATGTAGTTTGACTTGCTAATATTGCAGTTTGGTCCATGTCTGTACAATGGATTGTAGAATCTTGTGAAGCTACCGAAGTTCGATTAAGACTGTTGGACTGTTTGTAGGTTTTTGGAGTATATTTTCTTTTGATTAGCGATGGAATCTTCAATGTACAACTCCGCAACTGAGATCGACTTCCATCCACCGTGTCTCTTAATGTTGGTGATATTGGATCCAGAGTTCGCCAGCATTGAGCTGAAGATCTACGAAACCAATGGCCGGTTTACGTTTCAGGATCCTGAAGGCCCAAGTATACAGCTGATTTGCATGGCATTTTTCCAAAGGTATTTACTCCTACGCATTGTTTCGTACATTTGCCATCCTTGTATACTACGAAGAAGCGGCGATGTGTATGACAATACTTCAGTCTACCTTCAGAGGTCAGTGTACCTTGTATCAGAATCATCACTACAAATTTTCTTATAACATGGGCCTTTGTGTTTGGAATCGTTACTATCAAGACATCATCTTTTTCTTCAATATCATCTAAGGAAAGCTTCATGAGTTCCTCCCTGCGACATTCCTCCCTGCGACCAGCTCCTGCTGCTATGTCAAAAATTGTTGCGACTTTTATCATTAAATACACACTGGGCGCTTCAGACAGGAATTTTTCAACTTCCTCTCTTTCGAGAACCTTTGATTTCTTCGGTCTAAATCCGTCATTGGCTTTCTTCAAGAACGCTGTTAGCTTATAGAATTTACTTATGTCTATGTTATGCTTGACTTTTAACACCAGCTTTATCATTGAGTATTTAGACCATAACGTAGAAGGTGAATGATGATGATCTTTTTGAGAGGTGATTAAAATATGCAAGAAATATCTCCTCTTTCATCGACGAAAACTTGACTTTTTTGGAAGTGCACCATGTGTCAAAGACCATGAATTCTTTGTGGTACCGTTCTCTCGACCTTTCTGGAACTAAGTGACTGCTTGCTTCCGTAGCTTCGTCAATGATTTCTTGAGGAATTTCGTCGTAAAATGAATCCATTTTCAGAATAATAGAACTACAGAACAAGAAACTATCATGCCTTTTAAAAGGTCTAATTAATGCTCGTCGCTAAATATGTGTAACAAATGTTGATTTTCCTTAATAAACTGGTACGAACCAGCAACACCTACCAATCAGTAGTTACTCAAAATATACAGGGTTTGTTGGGTGATAAAATCAATAAATATGCGGGACATTTAAGGCTAAGTAGAACTTAAGCTCTACAGGTTACATTTAATTTTCTTCCAAAGTACACTTTACCGCACCCGAGTAGAAAAAACTTATTTTTTGTGCGAAGTGATTATACCAAATACTATACTCATAACAATATACTATAGAGATGTTACTAATACTATTCCATATAACTTATTATGCTATTTCTTGACGGTTAATGATCAAAGTTGTAAGTAATACTGATAATACCATTGGACACGGTTTGTTAAGCGTGAAAGTAACATTTAATAGGCACTCCTGAGCGTTTCTGTTAATTTGTTGCGTTATTTTAAGGGTAATGGCTACCTCTAGGTAAGTTTACGTAATTTGAATTTAGGAATCCTTTTGCAATCCATTCGCAGAATGATACGATAAATTTTTTGCACGTTTAATTTAATTTCAATAAAACAAGGTTGTTTAGTATTGTGATTACTAACCAAATTACATTCTCTTTACCGACATTTTTTACTTTCAACTCAAGTTAATTAGAATAATGTTCCCTTTTTCTACTTACTTTACGGTACTTTTAAATTTTCGTAGCAGTGTCAAGATTTTGTAACTTAGTTAATTCATGAGGAAAATCAAACAAAATGAGGATGACGTAATAATCGACATTTAAATTCAGAATGTGGTTGACATTTGTTTTTTCTTATTTGTCACATTCAAAATGTTTACCTGTCTGATATTGTTATTTCTTTTTTTTTTTGCTTTGATTTTCAGGGAAATTTAGTTTTAAAATTGACCATTAATACTACTTAAAACCAGTAGATTGTCTTTACCGAAGTCAAAAGGGAGGGATTTTCTAAAATTTCTATCGTTTTCAAGAGTATAAAGTTAACATTTTTACTGTATATTTCTGGTATTCAATAAAAAACATAAGTTTCTATCTTTGTGTCAAAACTTTTTCTGTCATGCATAGTCTCTCACGAAGAAATTTGTCAAGAAGGCTTTTAGCTACAGAATATGACAGCAAACTAATGGTTTAGTCACTTTTTATGCCACAGATATTGGTTACATGTGACTCATCTGAAAGGCACAGAATATTCTTGGGCAAAGTAAAAATTCTTAAAGGTTCATATAATGCTTGACTTTATGATCTTCAAACTCATTTAACTGCTTGCCTGCCTCTAAAATATTTTTGCTGAAAACCGACCTGAAATGACCCCGAAATTCCCATAAAAATGGTCGTAGCAGTTTTAAACCTCAGGAAAGCGAGTCGCATGAACAGTACTCGTAAAAGTAAACGCGACCGAGTACTTTACTGGTTTTTCGAAATAATTGACCAGTTTTTTTTTTAATGGTACTAGTTCTTGCCTGTCTTTGTGGCCCGTCTTGCGTAAGGTTACCTGGGTAATGTGCTTCGTGAAACCGCTTGGAAGTCTCTTTAAATAAAATTTAATTTATCGCGTTATCATTTTGCGATGAAAGATCGTCTGTGAGACCCGGTATGGAGTTTTATTGAAGTCGTTTTTCCTCTTTCAGTTAAAGCACACGCTCGATTTACCATTAAAAATATCATTGCTTCTTCGAGTAACATGTTTAATGCTCGCTATGCTTAAATCCTCATCAAAGTAATTTCACTAATTGCCATTGTAGACGTTAAAACTCGAATCACTTATCTAATAGGAAGCCATTAAAACGTGATGGAATCGTCGAAATTTCAATTTTAAATGTGAAAATCTAATGGTTTGATCGTTAAGTCGAGACCGATATTAAGAAAGAATACAATTAGGTAGGTAGATTATCGATTAAACGATCGTAAATTTTAACATTAATTTGATAAGATTTTATTATTATTTCTGTTGGTTAGTATGGACACTTTAGTATTTTTGAATAATGGCAATTTAATTTTGATTGATGGGACATTACGATAATTAGATAATTCAGATTGCTCATACTTAATAAAAAATTTAAAATGTCTGGTAAACAAGCTGGATGACAAAAATTTAATTATAGAAATAATTAGTGATGATGACTAGACTAACGTTAAACTATAGACGATAGACTTTTGCAAAATTACCTTGGTTATGCGCGCTTTTCATCAGTCAACCAAGCACAGATAAAAGTTGACATTGACAGAAGATTGACTGTTCATACATCAGCACATACCACCTATGATTATGTGCGAAACAAAAACAATTCGGAAATCATATAAACTAACACATCAGAAAATTCAATATTAAAAAAATCTAAAATTACAAACAGTTACAAACAGTTCTACCGTCGCTTTAATAAGAAAAGTGGCCATTTCTATTTCTACTATTTTTAAGGTAGAAGTTAAAAAAAACTGTTTATAAACGACATGTAACATGTTAATATGAACATATGATTTTGTTTCGACTGTGGGTATTTTTATACATATTATTTAGCCCGTTTTTGTTAAAGAAACGCCTTTTTTCTAATTACCAAGATTAACATTTACAAAACTTATATGTTTTAATTACGTCGTTGAAAAAGTAAAAATCAACAGAATTAAATGACATAAAAATATATAGGGTGTTCCATTTAAAAAAATAAAACTTACTGTCATATGTCAGAAACTAAACGTAATAGAAAAAAACTGACTACGGCATTGGATTCTACGTCAAAAACTTCTACCGGAAACCGTTTTTCCTTACATCAGTCTCTCTCAAGTATGCCGATAGTTTTTCTAAATATTTTCTGCTGCAAAAAAATACAAAGTGACCCAAAAATAATTTCTAGCACACTAACGACTTCCATCAGAAATAGAAAAATGAATTAAGTGTTTATTCTTTGACACTAATAAGTTGATGGTCAAAACTTATTTTTGGGCTATCCTGTATTCATAAATCTTTTATCAGGGAAACCCAAGTCCAAAATAACAATAGCTCAGCTCTAAGCTCAGCTTCTTTTTATTTATGACCTGTCAAGGATTTAGGTTTTTTGATTAATATCTCCTTGAATCGTAAATCGAAAGTCACACATAAAGCATTCATCTCATGCGATAATCCACTCCTAAAATGGAAATCAAAGTTAAAAAAATGATAATTAAAACATCTATTAGTCATCACTGAATCGCAAACAATTTGCGGGATTAACAAACGTTAGTTGGTTGAGTTTTCTACCAATTTACAGATAAAGATTTTTCCCCAAGTGTACAATTGCTTTGAAATGTGACTGCAGATGGAGCTAGCTGCCAATCAAAAAGCAAAGTCCGTTACACCCAAAGAACTACTCGGAAAGCATCTAAATTCAGCGATATCTCGTCGACCCAACATCACGGCAAGACTAAAAACGGTTTTTGCCGCTGCTTTTCAGTCCGAACGCGAACGAATTGCGACCAAAGAAACGTCTTTTTGCAAATAACCCTCGACAGTGATGGATTTTGTCTGATACGGCTGGAAATGCCTCCTAAAGTGAAGGACGGAATGCTATCCATCGTGTACCGATAAAAATAATGCTGCTTTTGTGTATGCCAGGACTTTGCTTGTCAAATAACTGATCCTTAACAAAACGCCCAGATTTGGTTGCTCGTTTTGTAGTTTTACCGGCAAATCTTTTTATTTTATGCCTCTATGCACTTAAAATCCGTCACACACGTCGCAAACGTCAAAATTTGCGCAACATCTCCCATGAAGCTATAAAATGCGAGACTTAACTAAGCATCATAAATCAAACGTGTCATCAACGTTGCCGTTATCTTGTAAATGCATAAACGATCAAACGAGGCTAGTTGTTAAGTCATTCAATTACTGTTAGGGTAATTAAATTATTAAATTGTCTCTAACGACGATTAAATTACGTATTTCGAAGTTGGAAACTTCATCATGGAAAACTAGCTCATTTAGACGGATCCACTTGGCCAAAACTAATTAAACTAGATGTAGAAATGATAACCAACTTTGTCAAAGTCTTAATAATTAATTAATGGATGTTAATTAATGTGTAAGTATGGTGATCTTGAAAAAGCACAATTCTCAATAATATCACAGTAATATGCAGTTTTTACATTTGAAGGAATTCAATTACTTTCTGAGATATCCAAAAAAATAGCATATTCGGTAAGAAAATTTAATATGATCAAAGAGATAGATTGTAAGCTCTAAATCGCTGAATTATTAATTGATGGTAATGATTGATATAATAATCAATCAATAAATTGATTGATGTGTAATTAAATTTGACAAGTTAGTTAGGTATGTAGTTTTATCTTCAAAATGTTATGTATTTAACGTCGAAATTGTCATTGGCGCACAAAACCTTTCTATTACATCATTACGTCATATTTTGACAGATGACGTTTGGCTGTCAGTTACAGATCTGTCTTTTGTTCTGTTCGAAACCTGAAAATTGTCAAATTTAATCCCATAGAGGTACGAAACACTTGAAAATATTTTAAAAGTAACAAAATCAGTGTGGCTCAATTTACTTTGATTTTACTATAGCTGTCAAATTGTCTGGTACCAAACTGACGGCGATAAATATATAAATATACTTACCAGTCGTACGAAAAGTATAGTATTCTACACGCATGTAATGATTATTACTCGATAATTTACGTGAGTAATAGCTATCATTACATGCTCGTATTAAATTTTCTATTTTCTTCATTCATACGTAATGAGCGATTTTACCCCACTAGTGTGATTAAGCACCGTAAAAGTACAATAAAACAATCATTCAAAATAGTGTGAAATTCTATTTTCCCAACAAACCTTTTTAGTGTGGTAAGACAGAAGAAAATAAAAAAACAATCATGATCGATAGTTAGTTGATAGTTATGTACCGTGAGTGGGCATATTCTGCCCTCCACCGCGACCGCAGGTCTATTGTGGCTCACGCATAAGTTAAAGCTCATCCAGAATACTCGACTCCCTGAGGAACCGAATAACTGCTCTGGATGAGAGGTTGT
Organism: Ips nitidus; assembly: GCA_018691245.2. Taxonomy (NCBI): domain Eukaryota; kingdom Metazoa; phylum Arthropoda; class Insecta; order Coleoptera; family Curculionidae; genus Ips; species Ips nitidus. Next base: position 3,204,216 of record CM042790.1, read on the forward strand.
CCAGGTCTCCTGGGCGTACATCCGCCCGTTCAAATATGGAAGACCTGGAGTTGGCCAAAGCCGGACAGCGGCACAGTAGGTGCGCGACCGACTCGTCTCTTCCATACACCAGCTGCATTCAGCGTCTTCCGCCAGGTCTATCCGGTGCATGTAAGCCCTTAGCTGACAGTGACCGGTGTACAGCGCCGTCACTGTCCTCAGGTGCTGCTTGCAGGAGATTGTTGGTCCTGTTCTTAGAGGGCCCCCTAATAAACTCCTTGGAGGGGGCCAACCCTGTAGTTCTCAGCCATAGGTCGGAGTGTTCCTGAATGTTGGATTTTCCAAGAGTGTTAAGGACTTTATGACAGCCCAGGACCGCCTTTAACACAAAGCGACCTGAGGAGAGGGCACGAACAGCGGCCTCACTGTCTGTGAAGATTTTTATCGATTTCCGCCTAGGGGGTTTTTATTCATCATCTCCCTAGAGCAGATCTCGATGGCGTAGAGTTCAGCCTGCAGGACCGTCGGTGTTTGTCCCAGTCCCTCAGTCAGACAGACCCCCGCCTTGGCACAGAAAGCCCCGGCTCCAGTCCCTTTTGAGGACTTTGAGCCGTCCGTAAATCAGCAGATATCTGCTCGGAGTAGGTCATCAGCCCGTTCTGCCCAGTCCACTCTCGATGGTACGAGGGTCCTGTAGCAGAAATCGGTGGCAGCCGTGCCCGGCAGAACATCGGAGGGCATAGCAAGGGACTCGCGATTTAGAATTTCCGCAAGTGGCCCTCGATGCATGTGGCCAGGACACGGGTAATATGAAAGAGCCGGTAGGAGGCCATCCTTGCCTCTCTCTTCAGCAGGAGCTGAAGAGGGAATAAGTTAAGGAGGCACTCTAACGCGGACGTGGGCGTTGTCTCATCATCATTGTAGCTGCTGTAAAATCTCTCATTACGTAACTCAAAGATAGAGTTAAAAATGACTAATTTCTGTGTGTGGATAAAGTTGTACTTTACTCGTGTAGTATGGAAAATTAATGGGCTAATCACCACAACTCGGTCTACGACTTCGTCCTGGCAATATTTCCCACTCGTGACTATAAAAATGTTCATACCATATAACTATTATAGAAAACATTTTTACTTTTCAACATCAAACAAGTCAATTTTTATTATTTAAATTTTTAACGACTATTTTTAACATTAACATTATTAGTTTCTGGAAGGGAAAGGTGAGAACGGTGAAACTGTAATTAAATAAAATTCTTGTCCGACAAGTTGAGCCATTTTTATGTTACAGAAGCTGAAGTACAAACTTGATATATTTCAAAAACTCAAACGTTATTGAAATTTAGGTTAGTTCTGCAATAAAATCAGATTAAACCTTGTCCCCAATCAACATTTAGCCCAGTAAATATTAACTGAATGATTTCTCGTTAATTGCTGATTGGTTAGCATACTAACCAGACTTCATTTGCAGAAACTCCTTATTTATTGCCGGCAAATAAGTAGTAAGAAGCGAAGCGACTTAAATTATTTATTATCGAGTTTATTACAATCTGCAGCTGCAGGAATATCGGTTCGTCGAGCCAGGCATATTTTTAATTAAAATAGAAGAACGTGTTCCTAGACTTTATACCTCTGCTTCCAGGTTGTGGCTAAACTAAGCTTCTTTGTTCTTTGAATGCATATCAAATATCGTACAATAAAATATCAATTATAACAATCTTTGCACAAAAAATAAATATAGTAGGATACCTAGTCGTTTTCTAGAGGCTTTGATACGCTAATAGTCTAGCATCAGTTAGGCAAAGATGGAATATGAGAGATAGTCATCTCGAATTAAACAGAATAAGCGGACATATACAGGTTGTTACACGTTGTGTACGGCCGGATAAAGAAAAATGACAGGTGATATATTTAGTTGATTTAATAATGGCCGGCCGATAGAAAACGTATTAATTTTGGGCTGTCATGGCTCGTTTTGTTTCGGTACGTATTTGTATACTTTGATGGTCCTAGCCAACTTAACGGTCCAGTTTCGGTTTTTCAGCTCTATTATAAGTTTTCCTATTAGTGATTAAAGACGACGTTGATGGCCGTACAAATTTACATATTAGTTTTAATAAGCCGAGAATTCGTTTCATTATCATAATTCTAATGAACGGAGTTTTTTCGTCTAAAAAAGCGGCCACCCGAAGGTGTGGTGGGCCGTTTATCATCACATTTTGAAAGGTGAATACGGAAAAATATTCAATAACTCCGGTTAATTAATTTATACTCTCTATTAATGGAAATTAAAAGTTGATCTCACATTAAACGCTGTTTTATACGTTTATGATGAGCGTGTTTAACTGTTGCGAGGTAAAAAGAAAGCAAAAGTCATGTGACAAAGTATGTGCAGGTAATTTCGAAGATCACGTGGTTGATCAGTGAGAGTGACATTATGACGGATGTATCAGCAGTTTTTAACGAGCAACTCTAAATTATCATTGTCATTTAAAAGTATTATTTTTTCTAGTTAGTTCTGGTCAAGTTGAAGCCTAAAATAGAGAGAGCAGAACAAATGTGACGTATTTTGACAGTTGGTCGGGAAAAATTCAAGCAATCATCATCGAGCATTAACATGAACTTGATTTCTATAGTGACAGGCGAGGTAAAAAGTAAAGCTAAACGCAAAAATCCACCAAAAGAAATAATAACCTTAACTTCAAGTCATGTGAATAGTTAACTGTTATAAAAACATATGGTCACGTGATTGAACGTCATTTTTTTTGTAAAGAAAGCTTAGTAGGACAAAGAATTTAACTGCAGTATATTACCAAGTTTATATTGAGGTTTAAATCAACGGAAATGTGCAGAAAACGTGGAAATGTAGCAAAATGATCTTCCAATCTACTTGACAATCTAAACTACGCTAAACTACCATTAGTATAAGCTAAGAAGGTCCTTAATCAACTATGTTAAAACAAATCTTTAGTTCACATGATCTCTTAAAGTGCTTAACCGCTTAACCTGTCAAACATGAATACTAGTCATTGTTTATATTATGTCTATGAGTCTATGCACATTTTGATATTAAGTTTATATGTAAATTGCACCACTGTATTAATAGCTTGTGATTGGTCTTAAAAGCTGTTTTAAATTGCTGATTGACCAATCACAAATCTGAACATCTTGACTTACTTTACTTACTACGAAACTTTAAACCTAATAGCGCCACGTGATCTACATGTTATAACCAATGTTTAGTGATTTGATTAACTGACATTTTCAAAATAACGATATGCAGGTATCCTACATTCAGGTATGGAAATAATATTTCACAGATATGGAAAAAATATTAAAAATTTTACATATAGAAACTCCATGGTAAAGAGAGTTTATTGAAAATAAATGCTCCCAACAAAGATTAAAAAAATACCATACCATACTCTATTTAAAAACTAGAAGGAGTGAATGAAGAAGCCTGACATCGAGGGGTAGATCGCCGAGGTATTTTGGTGTACACACTCGAGATAATTCAAGGTATTATGAGACACTTTCCCATTCTTACGAAGCATTTTGAGGTATTTTTAAGGTATTTATAAGGTATTTGAGAGTATTTTGAGGCGTTGTCTGTATTATTCAAAATGTTTTGTGATATTTTCATTAGAATTTTGAGCAAAATAAAGGAAATTTTGTGATATTTTAAGTAATACATTGCAGTAGACAATATAGTGTATCAATATAACAAAATAGGCACATGAATTATTATGGTAAAATCTTTGTTACATGATATTGAGTTGAAATACTATTCATTACAAATTATTATAATAATTTACCAATTTTACAACGTTTAAACTACATTTTTAAGATCATTTGACTGTTTTTGACAGGCGTCAACAGGCTTTTACTGTGTTGCAAGCTCAAAATTGTATTATTAACGTCACGTAACGTATATTTTGCAATTTCAGCTTTTACAACGGTGTTTAAATTTAATTTACCAAATGATCAACGTTTAAATTACATTTTAAACTCACGTGACTGTTTTTGATAGGTGTCAGTTAGCTTTTACAGTGTTGCAAGCTCAAAAATTTAAATATCAAGTCACGTGACGTAGTTCTTACAATTTTGCTACTGTCTAAATTTAAATTACTACCTAAGTCTCTTTATTTGACACGTGCTAACTTGGTTACGATGACAGTTGGAAGATACGTGCAAACGTCAAAAAATATTTTTTGTTTGTCAGAATTTGGGAAAACAGTCACCTGACCTTAGAAAATCAATTTGAAGCTTTCGGCACAAGGCCAAATCAAGTGTCAAAAATTTGGTAAAACCTTTACGTTGCAACCTAACCTAACCTAAAAACTGTCATGGGACCTTTAATAAAATCAATTTTAAGCTTTTGGGTTTTTAAAATTTGGAAAAACAGTCAGAGGCATTTTAGGCAGTTTTAAGGCATTATCACTATGAGGCATTTTGAACAATAATAGAAGAATTGTGAGGTATTTTAAAGGAATTTCAAGATATTTTGTATGCAAAAAGGCATTTTGTTGTACAAAAAAGTATCGGCGGTCTACCCCTCGGTTGTTATGCAAAAGTAATAAAACGTTTTATTATTACATTCCCGTTCAAACATACGAATTAACGTAGAATTTCAGTTTAATAAAAACGGTAAATGCGTAACAACGTTGATTCAACTTCGATTAAGAATCGTGGCAGTCACGTATAAATTCGACAGTCAATAACTTAACAAGTTACAAAAATGATCTAACGTTGTTTTAACGTAATATGGTGAATTGATGATGGTTTTATGTTCAACGTAAATTCAACAACTTAGAATCAACTGAAAAACAACAACCAAAAATCAACGAAACATTTAAAACAATAATCAGAACGTTGTTTCAACATAGAAGAAACGTATGTGTGTTTATTGGGACGTTGTGGCAGACAAATATGACAATCAAAATGTATTTAATGTTTTCAATAAAAAGTTATGTCCTAAACGAGGAAAAGTAAGTTTTTATTTTATTTTTTGGTTAACATACTTCCAGTCGAATTTGTGTTGGTAACAATGAGCGTTGATGTCAAGATTGTATAACTAAAATCTCTGATGTTTCGCCGTAACAAGACATCATCCTTGTTTATTAGTCAAACCAAGATATTCAACATAAAACTAGAAGCCCCGGTCATTGAAATTTTTATTTTTAGAAAGATTTTCGCAAAATACATTTTTAAGAAGTTGACAAAACTACTTAGAGAACTGTAGTATTTTTTGTATTACATTTTGTAAAGGAAGTTTTTAGAAGCCTTGCGTTTTACTTTGAGTTTTATTTGGTTTCGTCTACACTAGGCATTATTGCAAATTTTTGTGGATCTGATGTTATCCTATCTTTGTTTAATTTGCGGTATAACGACAACTGTCAATATTCACTTAATATAAACATTGTAGCATTGACATTTGGCAACGTTTTAAAGTGCTTTTATGGTAGTTAAGAAAGAACGTTAGGTCAGATTAAAGACTAAAGAATAAATAAAATATGGGTCAAAACTAAGTACTAAGTACTCTGATTATTGGCAAATAACGTTAAAATTAAACCTTACACTAAACAAAGATGAAAATAAATATTTTAGGCATAAAATCCATACCAAAAACCAGTAATTACTAAAATAGTGGGAGGTAAAGGTGTTTAATCTGATAAAGCCGGGCTAAAAGCATACAAGTAGTTAACTTTTTTGGTATTTCCCCTGAATGAAAAATGGACTTTTAAGAAAATAATACACTTTAATGATACATACTTCAAAAAGATTTCGTGAGGGGGCGTTGTGCAGATCGTCAGACATCACGTTTTGTATCAGACACAATACGTTCCTTCTTTTTGCTCCTCATTCTTTGATCCACTTATACTGGAAAGTGGAGTTTTTCAGTTTTTTTTTTCAATTTCTACAGTCTTCATTCTAAGACTTTAAATTTGTTTCACCTACTAAAACACTAAACGTCATTAGAAAAAAACTCCAAAATTTGGTTTGTTTAAAGGTTTAGTACCGCATTTCAACCAAATTTAAGTGGCAGTACCTTGCAAAAACTCCAATGCAGTACTCCTTCGTACCGCAAAGGGTATAATTTGGTGAACATCTCGGGTTCGTCGGCAATTTACATAACCAACCAATGCCAGAGATAATTATGGGAACGCTACGTCAGTGCCTTACAGATTATTACGGCCCGTTGTGCAAAACTGGTTTAATGTACGGCAAAGTTTCACCGACATACGAACCCTAATTTGCCACCTTTTAGCCAAAATACACACGTCTTGTAAAAGAATAATAACTACCGTTGTTGGGGAATTTTCCTTTAATTCGCCGACGACACCGTCTTTATCCTGGCGGTACGTTTAGAATAGCTGGTTTTATTTTGTTTTAACGATTGGGAACACGTGTCATAATAGTTATTTACCTAACAAGTGCGGTATGAAACTACACATTGTCAATTTGTATCACCATAATATTTTTGTTTCAGACTTTTGGCCATCCGGTACACACAAAAGGAGTGAATAGTTTAAAAGGTTAACAATTTCTATAAAAACCCAGAAACACTTTGTTTTGGAGTGTTAAAACTTGAAATTTTACTTTTATTTTCAGTTTTTCAGAAATTTATCGTACCTTATAGTAATAAGTAAATAGTACAGTTTAGACACTTTTTTTTGTACTATACCGGGTGAGCCACTAATAAATGCCGTCAGCTGTATAATTAAAACTGATTTTATTCAGTAAAATAGCCATATAGAATACATCTGAAATCTTTTCGTGATTTCAGCACTTTGGCATTTATATGAAATCAGTGGTAAAAACAAAATTTTGGTAAAAAACCTAAGTAACTGGTGCTAGTTTTAGATTTCTCTATTTAGTCTAGAAAATTTTGGTTCTAATTAGTTTTTTCGTAAATGTTGTCGTTTTTTAGATATTAACCAATGAAAACTTTTACATTGGGAAGGAAGTACCAAGCAAAGGTTGAAAACAAATTTAAAAATTTTCTTAAAATACTAAATTTTCATATATCTTTGGTTTTTTGAAAATGTTGAAATCATCATTATGTGTATTATACAGGGTGGTCCAAATTGATTGTAGGATACTTGAAGGGTAGAAAGTACATAAAAAATCAACGCCAAAGTGTCATATATGGTTTATAAGTGCCCCCTTTCGGAGCTAGCGGGCCCTAAGTTTAAGCCCCAAGAAAAAAAAAATATCTTAATTATCAAACTAAAATAAAACTCATATGAAATTTGCCATGCTTGTTCATCATTTTGAAGTAACCATTTAGCTTTTTTTCAATTTTTTAAAATAATCTGGACAGGTACTATTTTTTTCATTATGGATTAGAGTATAAAAATCTCAAAAACTATGCAAAATGAAAATAAATGTTCAGACAAACTTTTCTTAGGAAAAAGTATGGGCTATCACATGTGCCTCATCAAAACAATCTAAAATTACAGTTTAAAAAAATTTTAAAGCTGTCAAACATTTTGAACACCCCATATTTGTCTTTNTAGATNNGAGCCTNCGCNNGCGTTNNNTACACNGNGTAAANTGTGCNCATAGTCTNTGNCTGGNNTGAAGGTNTCANGACGGGTTAACTCAGNGANNTCGGGTTCGAGCNNCNTAGCGCAGNTNANTANCG